>CAMOHE010056303.1:0-21900 GCA_946598075.1 Artocarpus hirsutus | reverse complement strand
TACTAGTTGGTAATTTATTACCCTCTGGTAGAAGCCTTCGTAAAAATTCCAACAGCTTTGTGAAACTAGAATTTGACCAGCCACCTGATGCTTTCAAATTCCATAATCCAACTAAAGCAGACAATTTAGTGAAATTGATACACTCCTCATACACTGGTGTCTCTGCATCATTCATCATTGTCTCAAATAAATTCAGACGGTGCACAAAGTGTTCTTCTAAATCATTGACCATGTCAACCATATTGTCTTCATCCTCCATATTATCCTCCACAATAGATTGCTTTTCTTTATTTAGTAAAGTTGGATTGAAATTAGACTCGCCATGAAAATGCCACGTTTGATAACTACTTATCATTCCATTCCAAAATAAATGTCCTCTAACAATTGTAATTGGATGCAATCTATGGTTTCCACATTGAACACAAGGACATCAAATTTTATCACCATTTGCATGACTTTTGGAAAAATCCAAGAACTCTTCCACACCATTCACATACTCTTTAGACAATCGAAAATCCCACATCCATTTCCTATCCATTTTGCAATTCCTAAATCAAAATAATAAATAGCAAATATTCAATTAAAATAAATTTCACAATTTATATATATACCCACGCCTACATATATTAATTAATCATAAAAAAAACATCACACATACTCATTATAAAACGCAGAAATCATACCCATGATCGACAATACAAACTTCATGGAATAAACAACAAAATCAACAACTATTTATCAACTTCATGGAATAAACAACAAAATCAACAACTATTTATCAACTTCATGGAATAAACAACAAAATCGTCAATGTTTATCAATTTCAGATTAATTATACTTCACAATCAACAACTATTTCTCACTTTCTCCAAAAAAACTTACAATTTGGGTTGAGATTAAGGAGTGTGGAAGCGGAGAGAGACGGCGGCGGCCAATTCAGATGGGTCTGTGTTTATATTTGTAAAGTGTGTTTCTGAAATGTGTCTGAATGCCGAGGTTGGAAAAGGGGTTATATGGAAGCTACCATGACATTTTTTTGAAAAAACCATCGTGGAAGATACCATGATGGTTTTTCAAAAAACCATCATGGAATACTGAGATACCACGATGGTAAGATACCACGATGATTTTCTCCAAAAATCGTTGTGGTATTCATATACCACGATGGTTTTTGCAAAAAACCGTCTTAGTATCTTTGAGATACCACGGCGGCTTTCCCCAAAAACCGTTGTGTTATCTCTAGTATTTCACGACAGTTTTTCATAAAACCATCATGGTATCTTCGCTCTATTCCACGACGGTCTTTGTATTCATGGGTGTAACTTACCGTGCATTTTTGACCTTACCACGATGGTTTTTAGGAAACGTCATGTAATCAATAATTTCTTGTAGTGAGTACTCACAGAGTTTCAGAGTTTCACTCACTAGAGTACTCACTCTATGCTTCTCAAATGATTTAAATAACTAAGAAAAATCACCCCTATTTATAGTGTTCGAATTTAGGGCTAAACCTTATCAGATTAAGCCTCAAAATTTTAGTCTAGATTAAATTCTTATGAAAAATGTGTCAAAAACATGTGAATGTGGTTGATGCATCAGGAGTCATGCCTCCAACGTACCCATTTGCGTACCATCATTAAATCAAGATGTCATCCTTTGGTACATCAAAAGACATAAGTCAATAATATAGGCCCATTTGTCATTTTAAGATTAAGACATAACACATAGATTGTCTAAAGTGAATTGATTTTAACAAATGGAACTATTAAATAAATCAACTCAACTTTTTTGTCTCGATCCAATACATCATCACCTATGATAATGTACCAATGTTTCTACTTGTGAAGTCTCACTTTGATGACCAAGACAAGCCATTTTCTATTAGGGATATAGACAACATAACAATTTTAACATGAATAAAGTGCCCAACTTTATTCTCTTGATATGGATCTTATGATTTAGACCATCACCTTTAAGATTCATGTCTTCTATATAATTTGTCCATCATGTGCATGATTCTTAAAGGTTTAGACTAACAATCATGGAATTTTGTTTGCTTATCATACATTCAACATAAGTGAGCATAAAGAGGACAACATTTGGTATATGAATAATAAATAAACTCTTTATTGGTAAAATGTCTTAAAAAATATATTACAATATTTTACTCCTTATGACACTATGTCTAACAATGATTACATTGTATTTCTCCAAGAACATGAGTTTGACATTGGTGTGGTAGAAGGTGATCCAATCAACTAGCATGAAGAAGTTGAAAGTTCTAAATCTCAAGAGTGGATTGATGTATTAAATGAGGAGATAAAGTTCATGAAGAATAATGATGTTTGGGATCTTGTCCCATTGCCTAAAGTAGAGAAACCTGTTGGTTACAAGTAGATATTTAAGACCAAAAGGGATTCGAAAGGCAATGTAAAGAGGTACAAAGCACGTCTTGTCACTAAAGGCTTTACATAGAAAGAATGCATTGATTATAAAGAGACTTTCTATCTGGTTTCTTCGAAAGATTCTTTCAAGACTATAATAGCATTAGTGGTGTGTTTTGATCTTGAGCTTCATCAGATGGATGTAAAGACTGTGTTTTTCAATGGCGTCATTGATGAAACAATCCATATGGTGCAACTGGAAAACTTTGTGTTAGGAGATGCAAAGAAGATAATATTACAAATTTCATTAGGTTATCATTTCGTTCGATTTTCAGGTGAATGTGGTTGATGATTGTATATTCTACAAGTTTAGTGAGAGTACGTGTATTTTTTTGGTTTTATATGTCGATGGCATTTTGCTTGCCAGCAATGATATAAGCTCATTGCATGAAACCAAGAGATATCTATTAAATAAATATGAGATGAATTGTCCACGTTTGCATGAATGACTATGCCATGAATGATCCCATTTAAATCATGCTTTTCTTTCCTTTCGAGACTTACATTGTACCTATTTTGCATAAAACATAACAAGCGCACGACTCATTAATACTGAAATGTGGCTTCCCATACTGTAAGTTCTCGTCGAGATAGTCTCCATCGAGATAATAATAAGGTCCATAAATCTTTATCGAGGTGACTTATCTAACCTATAAGCCTCCAAGGAGACTATATAGTGGAGCAACCTTTATTGAGACTAACTCCATTAAATTTACCATCCTATCATAAGTAGCCTATAAAATATCATAAAACTTCTTCCTGTATGCTTCAACTTTTAAATAACACTTTGGGCACAATGTCTTCAACATATAATAATACATGCTTGCATAATGCTTTAAAATCAAAACATGCTTATGTTACTTATGCTCCATAAAGTCATAACCATACATACAAACATGTACAACATTTATGCTGACATAAGCGAAATTCTACTTACCTCGTATTATAGAGTAATGGAATTTATTGCTAGGGTTTTCTCTTCACATTCGATGCCCAATCCTTTTGAAAATAAGTGCTTGTATTTCATTATAACCCATTAAACATATACTAGTTACTTAAGTGTTAAGGAGCTCATTTTAAGTTTGAAATCAAACTTAAACAAAAGAGAGACTAAGTCCCTACAAACATATCTTTTACAATAATATAGTTTCCTCAATAAATCCACTATTCCACATCCACATTAAATTGGAAGAAAGATGGTGAAAAGTAGACTAGAACTAAAAGTTCTACTTTTAAACCTCTTAACAATTCCATGTATTTCCTAAAAAAAAATAAAGAACTTAGAGTATAAAAATACTATTAAGAATAGCAATTTTAGTAAAACTCGCAAATTCATGTAATGTAGGAAATGAAATACCAAACTTAATCTTGAAATTCCCTTAAAGAATAAAAAAAAAATGAACATTGGTAACATGACAAAACTAAGTAGTTTTAAAGGAAAAAGTGGACTTTCAGATTGTAAATGGTTCAAAACTTTTTCTAAGAATTCAGGCAACATTCCCCTTAATTTTTGACACTCCACGAAGCTTTAAATTCATCAAAAGAACCTACAAACAAAAACAAAACTCTAGGGTATTCATAAGACAACAAAATAACCCCAAATTTTTTAAATTAACATAATTCAAAACTTTTCATTCCAACAGGAAAATCCCTTTTTATTAGTTCATTTTTCTATGTCCAAAATTTAGTTTACACAACCAAAGAAAGAAACCTAGAAATAGTTCACAAATTCTCACATTAGTGATGCAACTTAAACTCTTCACTTCCATTTTCACTATTCCCACTTCAAAAGGATGAAACCAAGGGTTATGGCCATTCTAAACACTTAAATAAGTGTTAGAATTGCCAAAAAGAATTAGATTGTAGGTTTATCCCCTGTCTTAAAAGATTGAAACTCAAAACCATAAAATCAAGCTTACCTTGACTAGTTTTCGTTTTTCTCTTTTATCTCTACTCAAACCTTCACCAAAACACTTGAGGATGGGTTTATCTTCTTGGACGCTAGTTAGAGTTGGAGTATTTCTGTATAGAAGAGTTGGACTTAGGAGAAAGTGAGCTAAAATGATCTCATCCACTTGTATAATTCCTTTTAAAGTACCAACACACACCTTAAATTACATAACACTTAAGTACTCTCTTTTTATCTTATTTAGTGTCCCTCTTTTGAAGCTTTCACATTAGTATTTTAGTGTCTAAAACACTCATACACAACCCTAATTAATAGCTAAATCACAGCCACTTAGTTAGCTTACTAACTTAGGTATAATCGCTCATACCAAATTTTGATACACCAAAAATACTGCTTTATTAACTTTGATAGTTTTTCACCAAATCTAAACCAAAATTTCTAAATCTCTTTCAAATATATTCAAAGATTAGATAACATGATTCCGTCCTTAATTCCCAACTTGTTGAAACCCTAATTGAGTCTGTAAACTTGAAAACTAAAAGGGTCACTTATTTAGGGTTTCAAGGTAAACTTACCACTAAAACACAAATCATCCTCTTATAAGAGACTTTGTATCATTCTTAATAACATTCTATAAGATTCCTTACTTGTTATAAAGTCTCTTTTAATTATTATTCCAAACTCGTACATGATTTCATTGCACATAAGATGGCATTTTTAGCATAAATAACCTTAAAATCATCATTGAACTCCTAAATTCAACTCATCCATTATAAATGTATATCAAAACACCATTAGAATTTACCTTTCTATTTTTTTCTAAACCAAATCCATCGTTAGGAAATCCCAAGTCATTTAGCTATACATTGAACTGAAATTGTATGAAACATACTTTTTAAAATGATACACACTATTAATATAATCAAACACATCTCAAATGATTATGAAACATTATATAATGCAATTAATGTCATGAAATCATACAATGCATTGGCCAATAAAGTATGTGAGAATACTGGGCATCACAACTCTACTCTTCTTATAGAATTTCATCCCCAAAATTTACCTAACAAACAAATGTGTATATTTTGATCTCATATCATCCTCCAATTCCCATGTAGGTTCTTCAACCAAATGGCTCTTCCATAACATTTTGACTAATTGAATCTTTTTGTTTCTAAGTACTTTTTCTATCCTATCCAAAATTTTCTCTAGTTGTTGTTCATATATCAAATCTTCTTCTAATTCAACATCTTCTTGTTTCAACGCATGTGAAGGATTGGAAACATACTTTCTCAGCATTGACACATGAAAAACATTATGTAGTCCTGCTAATGATAGTGGCAAGGCTAATCGATAAGCCACTTTTCTAACTTTCTCTACAATAACATAAGGACCAATGTATCTTAGACTCAATTTTTCCTTTTTTACCAAATCTCATCACTTCTTTAATCGACGCGATCTTTAAAAAAACTTTATCTCTGACTCCAAACTCAACATTCCCTCTCCTAGAATCTGCATAACTCTTTTGTCTGCTTTGAGCTATTAACATTCTCTTGTGGATCTTTTGAATTACCTCTTCATTCTTCAATAAAATATCAAGTCCAAGATATTTTCTTTCTCCCACTTCATCCCAAGGCATAGGCAATCCACATTTATGATCACACAAGGCTTTATATAGTGCCATATCAATGGTTGCTTAATGGCTATTATTATAACCAAACTCTACCAAAGGTAGGTATTCCTTCCAAGATTTTTTAGAAATCAAGAATACGTGCTCTCAACATATCCATCAATACTTAGATAGTTCTTTCAGATTGACCATCTATCCGTGGATTAGATGATGTACTAAAAGTCAATTTCGTCCTTATAGCCTTTTGAACACTCTTCTAGAATATACATATAAATTAAGGACCTCTATTAGATATGATACTCACAAGTACTCCATGTAACCTCACAATTTCCTTTACATACAACTGTGCATACTTAGCTATAGAGTAAGTTGTACAGACTGGAAGAAAATGAGTTGTTTTTGTCAGTTTATCAATAATCACCCAAATTGAGTTATATCCTTCCATAGTCCTTGGCAACCCAGTTACAAAATCCATTGCAATATTGTCCTATTTCCATTGCAGAATCTCTAATGCCTGTAAAAGTACTTGCTGACTTTAGATGCTCGACTTTCACCTACTGACAAGTGAGGCACTCTCTTACAAATTCTACAACATCTTTCTTTATTCCTAACTACTTGTAATGAGCTTTCAGATCCTTATACATCTTACTGGTACCAGGATACACTGAATAAGGAGTATTATGGGCCTCATTCATTATCTCATTTAAAAGATTTTTGTTCCTTCAAACACAAAGTCTAGTCCCACGCCTAATTATTCCATAATCTAAAATCTAAAAATCTTGTCCCTTTTCCAACTCAATTGCATTTCTTAAATGATGAAAATAAGGGTTTGAACTTTGATTTTCCTTAACCTTTTCTAACCACGTGGGTTGCAATGTCATTGTAGACAATCTTTAAGTCAATCCATATGGTACTATCTCTAACTCTAGTCTCCGAATATCATCCGTAATTGGTCTTTGAATTAGTTCATAATTGAAACACTTTTTGAGAATTTTTTGTTTAAAGCATCTACTACTATATTAGCCTTTCTAGGATGGTAATTAATGATACAATCATAGTCCTTAATTAGCTCCAACCATCTTCTTTGTCTCATATTCAGTTCTTTTTCTATAAAAAGTAACTTGAGGCTCTTATGATCGGCATAAATCTCACAACTTTCACCATACAAATAATGCCTCTACATCTTCAATGCAAACTCCATAGCTGCTAACTACAAATCATGAGTGTGATTATAATCTTTTAGTTGACGAGAAGCATAAGCTACTACTTTTTCATCATGCATTAAAACACATCCTAACCCACTTCTAGAAGCATCACTGTATACCACAAATTCTTTATCATTGGAAGGAATGGTGAGAACTGAAGCTGTTACCAATCTCTACTTTAACTCTTAAAAGCTTCTTTCATAAGCATCCGACTACAATACTGCACATTCTTCCTTGTCATTTGCGAAAGTAAAGTAGTGATCTTTGAAAATCCTTCAATAAATCTCTAATAATAACCTACAAAGCCAAGAAAACTATGAATCTCTGAAGCACTGCTTAGTGTTGGCTAATTAGTCACTACTTCAATCTTATTAGGATCTACAAAAATTTCATCCGTTGACAATACACATCCCAAAAATGCCACTTTCTCAAGCCAAAACTTGCACTTTTTGGACTTGGCATACAATTGTTTCTCCTTCGAAATATTCTTAATTATTCTTAAGTGCTTAGCATGTTCCTCCATCGAGCGAGAGCACATAAGGATATCATCAATAAAAATGATGAACAAACTGTCTATTTAATCCTTCAAAACTCTATTCATCAAGTCTACAAAGATAGCTGTAGCATTTATTAACCCAAATGGCATGACCAAAAATTTATAGTGCCCGTATCTAGTTCTAAAAGTAGTCTTTGGCACATCTTCCTCCTTGATCCTCAACTGATGGTACCTTGATCAAAGATCAATCTTAGGAAACACTGTAGCACCTTGTAACTGCTCAAATAGATCATCTATTCTTGACAAGGGATACTTATTCTTCACAGTAACCTTATTTAGCTCACGATAATTAGTACATAATCTCATTGACCCATCCTTCTTCTTTACAAACAAAATTGGTGCACTCCATTGGGAAAAATCTTATAATTGCACTTTTAACTCTTTTACTTGAACAAATGCCATCCTATAAAGTGTCTTTGAATTAGGTGTTGTAATAGGCATCAATTCAATTGCAAACTCAAGTTCTCTTCTTGGAGGCAGTCTATGTAATTCATCAAGAAAAGCTTCTTATAATTCACTTACCACTGGAACATCTTCAACTTTTAGTTTGTGTTCTATTTGAGTATCAACTACATTAGCCTAGTATCCAAACATCCACTATTTAACAATCTCTGAGCCTTCAAGGCCATGATAATAGGAGTCCTCAACCCACTAGTCTTGCCCACAAAAGAAAATTCTCTCTTCCTTAGAGGTCTAAATATCACCACTTTCTTCCCACAATCAATAAATGCATTGTACTTTGTTAACCAATCCATACCAAGAATAACTTCAAAATTTAACATATTCAATACCACCAAGTCAACAAATAATTCTCTTCCATCAATTATCACTAGGCATGCATGCAACATCTTATTTGACTGTAAAATATCTCTAGATGGTAAGGTTTACACAATATGGAATTCTGAGTTGATCTACTAGTTTACCTAGTTTTCTCACATACTCTATAGATACAAATGAATGAGTGGTTCCTGAATCTATCAATGCTTGTGCAATAATTCCATGAATAAGTATCTCACTTATAACAACTATTAGGCAAGCTGCTACCTTAGCCTGTGTAAGTGTGTAAACCTTAGCAAGAACCTTGTTTTGTTGATCATCTATAGACATAAGACAATCTCTAGAAAAATGTTCTTGTTTACCACATGCAAAATAGGCTTCTTGCCTACACTTTCCAGGATGAAATGTACCACACGTAGGACATGTAGTTCTTTAGGTAGTCATAACTATTGCAATTTGTGGTTTCTGATAAGGATCCTTTTGTTTCTTTCCTTGCTCTTGTTGCCCTTGATTTCGATTGCCTTGCCTCTTTTGGCCACCTCATGCCCATGGTGGTGGTTGACCTCTTCCCCAATTTTCTTGAAAGCCAGACTAAAAATTTCTACTTTGACTATCCTGAAATCTCTCTTATTTCTCTCTTTGTTCCCTTATGACATCTTGTAATTTCTTTTTAGCACTATCCACTTTCAATGCCTTACTTACAACTTTAGAAAATGTTGCTCCCTCTAAATCAACTACTTTAAGGTATTTATAAATGGTGGATTCAATCCATTCATGAAATACTTAAACTTTAGATTCTCATTATTAGCAAGGTGAGGAAATAGTGAGACAACTCATGAATTTGTAAGATATTCTACAACTGTTAAAGTTCCCTATTTTAGATTAGTAAATTCCCCTCTTTTGTTAAAGCTAGTGCTAGAAATCATAAACTTATCCTCAAATTACTACCTAAACTGCTCCTAAGTCATAGTTGCAATATTATACATTGCTACCATATTGTCCCACCAATAACTAGTATCCTCCCTCAACAAAACGATAGCACAATACACCTTATTAGCATTTGTAACTCTAGTACAGTCAAATAATAGCTCCATGGTATGTATCTAATTACCGCCCTCAAATATCAATGGCTTATACTTTAGAAATCACTTGCTAACAACATCTATAACTTCATTTCTAATTGATAGTGGTGGTGGTGGTGGAGGTAAAGTGGCTTTTTTAGCTCAGTGTTTTACTTGCTATTCCAAAAATCTCTCCATTAAACAACAAGTCTATCAAGATGGACATCTCTATCATTTTGCTCTCTAGAAGTATTACCTTTTGTTGTAGTACCACCTCGATGTCTCATCTAAACCATATTTCCTACAACAAAATTTGTTTTTCCTCATATATAATTTTCATAGTGACCAACACAAGCATGATGAGGCACATAAAGCACATCATATAATGATCCATTTTAGAGACTTAAACCTATTAGTTATTTGTGCATCCTCACTCCATGGCTTTTTTATATGGATAGTTTATAGAAAGGACCTTGCTCTGATAACACAACTATAACACCCACTTGATATAAGTTTAAAATACTTAACATATTGATATTAAGAGTTACTACTCTTAATTATTTACAATTGTAATATTAAGCACATAAGGTAAATATAAAAATATGAGAAAATTTAAACCTTTGAAATCCTTTATATAACTAGAGTATAACTTTACTTTACAAACTTAAACTTGCTGATGTTATATTCACAATATAATACATATTTCAAAAATGAAATAAACCATGTTACAATTACAGCCTCTAAAGGCATACATAAGGAAGCAATAGTGAAAATTCCTAAAAGAGATTAACTTTGTCTACATATACAACTCCATAGGTTTAGAGGAGAATGCTAGTCAGCTACCTAGGATTCTACCGCTAAAGCTGAGAATTATTCTTGTCTGTATCAACATAAATAAGTGAGCTTATGCCCAATAAGTAGAATTAATTTGTAACATGAATGACTATGCATGAATAATCCCATATTGGTCATGCTTTTGTTTTCCTTTGGAAACTTATGTTGTACCCGTTTTGCACAAAACATAACGTGCATATGATTTTTCTTTTGGGCTTCGTATAATAGGTAGGTTTCCATTCGTGACTTCCTTTAGACCATTAATGTCGTCGTATGGCTTCCTACTCCACAAGTCCCCATTGCGATAGTCTCCATCGAGATAATAACAAGGTCCATAAGTCTCCATCAAGACAACATATCAAAATTGTAAGCCTCCATGGAGACAATATAGTGGAATAGCCTCCATCGAGATTAACTCCATTAAATATACTATCTGTCATAAGTAGCCCATAAAACCTTATTAAACTTCTTCTTGTATGCTTCAACTTTTAAATAAAACTTTGGGTATAGTGTCTTTAACACATAATCCATTCTTGCATAATGCTCAAAATCAAAACATGCTTATGTTACTTATGGTCCATAAAGTCATAACCATGCATACAAACATGTACAACATTTACGGTGATGTAGGTGAAATTCCACTTACCTCGCATTATAGAGTAATGTAATTTGTTGTTAGGGTTTTCCTCTTCAAATCCTGTGTCCAACCCTTTTGAAAATAAGTGTTTATATTTCGTTATAACCTATTAAACATATACTAGTTACTTAAGTGTTAAGGAGCTCATCTCAAGTATGAAATCAAACTTTAAAAAAAGAGAGACTAAGTCCCCACAAACATGTCATTTACAATCTTATAGTTTCTTCAATAAATCTACTATTCCATAACCACATTAAATAGGAAGAAAGATGGTGAACACTAGAACTAATAGTTCTGCTTTTAAACCTCTTAACACTTCCATGTATTTGTTAAAAAAATAAAGAACTTCACTTATAAATATACTACTAAGAATAGCAATTTTAGTAAAACTAATAAATTCATATAACGTAGGGAATGAAATACCAAACTTAATCCTAAAGTTCCCTTAAAGAATCAAAAAGTATGAGCATTGGTAACACGACAAAACTAATTAGTTTTGAAGGCAAAAGTGGTTCTAAAAGGTTTAAAACTTTTTCTAAGAATTGGAGCAGCATTTCCCTTAATCTTTGGCCCTCCCTAAAGCTTAAAATTCATCAAAACAACCTGCAAACAAAAACAAAACTCTAAGGTACTCACAAGACCTCAAATCAATCCCAAATTCTTTAAAATTCACATAATTCAAAAACTTTTCATTCCAACAACCAAATCCCTTTTTGTTAGATCATTTTGCTATGATTACTAACCTTGAATAGCATTAAAATTGTGCTTATATCATGTCCCAAAGACTGTTTATACAACCAAAGAAAGAAACCTAAAAATAGTTCATAAATTCTCACCTTAGTGAAGCAACTTAAACTCTTCACCTCTAATTTCACTTTTTGTACTTCAAAAGGATGAATCCAATGCTTATGGTCTTTCTAAGCACTTAAAATTAGCCCTAGAATTGCTAAAAAGAATCAGATTACAGGTTTATGCCCTGCCTTGAAAGATTGAAACTCTAAACCACAAAATCAAGCTTATCTTGACTAGTTTCGGTTTTTCTTTCTTATCACCACTCAAACTTTAACCAAAACACTTGGATATGGGCTTATCTTCTTAGACCCTAGATGGAAATGGAATATTTCTCCATAGAAGAGTCTGACTTAGGAGAAAGTGAGCTGAAATGGGCTCACCTACTTGCTTAATTCCTTTTTAAATGCCACATACAAGCCTCAAATTACTTAACACTTAAGCACTCTCTTATTAGCTTGATTAGTGTCCCTCTTTTATAGCTTACATATCAGCCATTTAGTATCTAAAACACTCATGCACAACCTTAATTAATAGCTAAACTATAGCCACTCATTTAGGTTACAAACTTAGGTGTACTCGCTCATACTGAATTTTTGGTACACTAAAAATGCTAGTTTCTAAACTTTGATAGCTTATCACTAAATCTAAACCTCAATTTCTAAATCTCTTTCAAATACACTCAAAGGTTGGATAACATGATTTCCTACTTAATTCCCAACTTGTTGAAACCTAATTAAGTTTGTAAACTTGAATATCGAAAAGGTCACTTATTTAGGGTTTCAAGGTAAACTTACCACTAAAACATATATCATCCTCTTATAAGAGACTTTGTATACATTCTACAAGATTCTTTACTTGTCAAAAAATCTCGTTTAATCATTATTATGAATACATGCATAACTTCACTTTACATAAGATGGCATATTTAGCATAAGTAGCCTTAAAACCATCATTGAACTCCTAATTTCAACTCATCTATTATAAATGTGTAACGCCCGCCTAATTTTATGTAACGGATTATGCTATGATAAATGACAATGTTAAATGTTATATTATGATAAGTGTTATGATTTATAATGTGATGGTGCTAACCATTTTATTTTAAGTGTTATGACAGGTGACGCTCGCATAGAATTGATGTGCTCAAATGTTCATGTCATTAATGTTATACGATTAATTATATTTTTATTGATAATTAAATGTTATGAATGATTTTTGTATTTAAGGACAGATCGGTAGGCCGGACTAATCAGTTCGACAGGCCGAAATGTTTTTCTCAGAACAGCAAGCCGATGGTATATCATCGGTAGGCCGAACATCAGTGATCGGCAGGCCGAAGATAGAGATCGACAGGCCGATGACAGCTGAGAAGTAGTCAGCAGAAATTTTACAAAATTTATGATAAGGTTGAATTGTGTTAAGGATAATTTATTCTGGATAATTAACATAATTATGGGATGATTTGTGTAATTTTGGTAATGAAACATTTGACTTTTTGAATTATTTGAATTAATGGATAAGTTTTCCCATTTTACAATTTCAAAATATGGTAATTGTGAGAAAATTGATGACTTAACCCAATCCTCTCTACTCTCCATGCAATTGAGCCATTTTAGTCAGAAATTTTTCTGATAATTATGGAGGAGACGAGTAATCTTTTTTTTTTTTTTTACGTTATCTCATTTTCACAAAAACTCTCTCTCTCTCTCTCTGTCCCTCGATATTTTTCTCTCTTTCTCGCTCTACTTATCACGTTTTTCTTTCTTCCTCTTCCTTTGAAAATTTTTCCTGTTATTATTTGTTAAATTATTGAAATTTCTTTGGAGTTAATTCAAGGAGTTTTAAGAAGAATTCATTTTAAGGTAAGAGTTTATTTTTTTCAGCATTTCTAAAATTTTTCTTTCTTTAAACTGACTACTATATCTCCATCTAGGAACATCATTTTGCTCTGAATTTTTTATATGTTATTTATTCATGTGTTATGTGATTCTCCTCCAAATTTCAGGTCAATTCAAATTTTCTATAAAAAGTTATGAATTTTCTTCTCTCCATTACTCGCAATAGTTTATTGCTGATCAATTTTGTTGCACATATGTATGGTTGTTGTTTTTGTTGCAAATGAAGGTTGTTTTGCACGAAATTTGGTGGACATGTCTATATATATGTTAAGTAAAGGACTGAAAAATATGGTGATGATTTGATTAATGTATTAAGGGTTATAGAGACTTTATGATTGCTAGGTAGTTAAGTTGTTATTATAGTAAATTTGTGGAATTTTATTGTATAATATTTTTATGATTGTATGATTTTATATGGTGATGAGAAATTGTGGAGGCACTGTATTATATGTGAATATGATGTCGTAATGAATTTTGAGGTCTAAATAAATTTATTTTAATTGTTTGGAAATTATTATTTCATGTAATTCACTGTCCAAAATTTTTATGGCTATGATTGGTCTTTGCCTTCCAATGCATAGTTTGAGGTGTTAGGAATTTATTTAAGGCTGATTTTTAACTATGTTATAATTCTGTGAGTGTATTACATGTGAAAATTTTTATGGATTTTTCTATGGTATGAAATTGTGAAAAATGGACCTGAGATAAGGATTGTTCACTGTGTTATGGTTGCTGGCAGATTTTGGTATTTATGATGTATGACTTGTTTTAAATATTAAATGAAATTTTTATGACTAAAGAAAAATCATGCTAATATGTTTATATGTTAACTTTGATATTGCAGAATTTGGTACTCAAATTGTGTGTAAAAATAAAGTTATTAAGTTATGAATTAATATAGGTCAGAAGTGTAATTGTGTTGTTAGTTCTATTTGAATGTTTTAAAGTTAATGAAATATGTTATATATTTATGTTTTTAAGAAATGAATGTAAATATGATGTTATATGAAATGGATGTTATGTTATGGTAATTAATTCGTTAAAATAAATGTTAATTACCATTTTATGAATGTATGACATGAACACATTGAGAAGTGAGCACATCAAGACCGCGGCGTTGTCACCTACAAAAGTAAGGTTAAGTAAGCTCATTTGAGGTAAGTACATTCTCACCTGCAACATGATATGTTTATGAAAAATATGTTTATGAAAAGTATGAGTTTTATGAAAAGTTTGAAATATATTTTTATGATGGTATATGATGATTTCTCATGATGATTTTTCATGAAGTATTATTATGAAAGTTTATGCATGTTTTGGATGATAACGTTTTTCAAAGCATGAAAGTATAAGTATATGTATGTATCACCTAAATAAGTGTTGCACACCAATGAAATGTTAAGTTATGTTGAAGGTTGTGTCATGTTTGGTTTGGGATTAGCTACCCCTCTCCTCTCATGACGGCGCGCCTATGATGATGATGTTATGGTGCAACACTTGGGCCCCTTAAGATAAAATGGATAAGTTTTAATATGGTTGAGTAATGAAAGATATGTTCTATGAAAATGTGCCTAGTGCACTATTATGATGATGATGATGATGATGATGTTCATGAAATGTTTTTAAGTTGTGAGAATTACAATGTACTTACTAAGCATTAGCTTATTCAAGTTTTACATCATGTTGCAGATAAGGGTAAGAAAGTTATGGAGTAGGCGGAGGACACTGACAGGCGTGTGAGCTCAGGAAGATGGTTTGCAAATGGAAGAACGCCAAGGAAAGAGATTTTAATGGAATAATCTATGATTTTCGATTTTGAGTATGTTTATAACATTTTTGAATTTTAAGGATATGTTTTAAAATTTTGAGAATGTTTGTTTGATGTATTTTTATTATTTTATAAAGTTTCTTCCGCATTTGAAGTTTTAAAACTTATTTTTAAATCAAATTTTTCTTTTGTTCGGCCTGCCGACCATTACTGGTCGGACTGCCGAATAATTTTGATCGGCCTGCCGGTTGCCATGTATCGGCCTGCCGATCTTGTTGATTTTAAAACCCCATTTTGCAAGGTCTCGGACGGCCTGCCGATGGGTGACCTTCGGCCTGCCGGTCTAGTTCGGCCTGCCGAAATTAAAAGTTCGGCCTGCCGGCCGAGATGTGTTCAAACAATTTTATCTTTTGTTTTCAAAGGTCAATTTAATTTTAAATGATATTAGCAAACTATTTACAGAATGTTTATGGAAAAGCGAATTGTTATAATTAACTAATTATAATTTCTTGCGAATTGTATTTTTGTAAAAAAAAAAAATGTATGTAAAGATCCTGGGAATGCTTTTCCAAACTATGATTTCAAATGCATGTTATTAATTACAATAGTTTGCTCCAGTTAATGTTTTAAAGAATGAATGTAACGATATCTGTGACGTCTGAAAAGGGGGCGTTACAGGCTTTGGTATCAGAGCAGATTTCCATTTGCAATTCATATCGCCACACGTCAGTTTAAGTCCTCCAAGTAAGTATGTTTTAATGTTTAATGATAAGATGCAAGTAAGATGATAAGTATAAGGTTTAGATGTTTGATGATTAATGCTTTAGTAGTGAAACCTGTCTCATCAGTTAGAAGATTATTCCTAAAATTCCTAAGTCTTTTAGGAAAACAACTATGGACGGCCCTAGAAGAATGCAAACCCGCACTCAGACCAATGAAAGATTAATGACGATGATTGACGAGCTGCAAAGACAGCTAGAGGAGCAAAGAAGAGAAATTGCTGAATTAAGGGCCAACGGCCACAACGGTGATCGACGAGGCAATGATGTGCCTCCTCCTCCTCCTCCCCAGCCACAAGTCGATGAAGTCCCGACTCCTGCTGCCGAACCTAGAGCAGTCTATCAAGAACCCTTACTAGTCAGATGGAAGAGGGTTAAGCCAGCAGACTTCGAAGGTTCCAAGGATCCACTTGTTGCACAAGGATGGCTAAAGATGATAGAGGCCACCCTAAGACTCATGGGTTTCACGGATAACGAGAAGGTCCTCTGTGCATCTTACTGCCTCACTATGGAAGCTAGAATTTGGTGGGACGGCATCGAGCATAGTAGAAATGTTGAAGAGATGTCATGGGCCGACTTCGTTCATGAGTTCAACATGAAGTTCTTCCACATGAATATTACCAGGAAGCACTACGACGAGTTTGAGAATCTGCGCCAAGGAGATATGTCAGTTACAGAAGTGGTAGCCAAATTTGATCAACTAGCTCGCCTATGCCCAGGGATGGTTAGCGATGAAAGCGAAAGGGTCTGAAGGTTGATCAGGGTCCTCAGGCCGGAGATTGCTGCGATTGTTGATGGTGCAAGTCCACCCAGAAGTCAGGAGCAGGTTGTTTCGAGAGCGCAACGTGCAGAGTTTCACTTGTCGAAGATAAGAAGAAACCAACCTCAGCCAAGTCAGCCGGCAAACCATGCAAGCAACCAGAACCACCCTCCATACCGGAACAACAACAACAGCCACAACAACCAGAACTGGAGGAATAACAATAAGAGGAAGAGCTACCCTCAGAACCATCAGGGCCAAGGTAACAAGAAGTTTAATGGCGGCCAGCACAACAACAACAGGCAGCATCAAACATGTGCTAAATGTGGAAGGACTCACCTTGGAGAATGTCGTATGGGGTCTAACCGCTGTTTTATCTGTGGACAAGAAGGTCACTTTGTCAGAAACTGCCCCAGACAAATGAATGCCCAAGCTCAAGCCCCACCAAGAACGCCTCCAGCCCAGCTTCACCAGATGCAAGCCTCCCTTGAAGGGCCACTAATTAGTCAAAGAAGACTTGAAGCCCTACCTACGAATGCCCGCATCTATGCTATGACAAAAGAACAGGTGGCTGCTGAAGCCTCAAACGTGGTCACAAGTTAGATAACGAGCCTATCTGTTAATGCATATGTTCTCTTTGATACGGGTGCTACACACTCTTTTGTGTCCTCATCTTATGCTAAGAAGTTAGGGGTTCACTTAGAGTCTATGAGACAGGGATTCACTACGACACTACCCTCCAGGGAAGTGATGATATCTACGCACTATTTACGTATAGTTCCCCTATGGATTTCTAATAGGGAACTTTTCATCGACCTTATAGTGATCGACATGTATGATTATGATATGATTCTCGGGATGGATTTTCTGAGCAAGTGCAATGCTACTATTGAATGCCAGAAAGAAAAGTACTCTTCCAACCAGAAGGCAAACAGAAGTTCGTATATGTGGGCGAGTCTAGGAAGAAGCCCAATATATTCTTATCCGCCATGAAAGCAAGGAAGCTACTAGCTAGTGGATGCATAGGTTACTTGGCGAATATTGTAGATAAAAGCCAAGAAGAAAAGACAAGGATTGAAGATGTGGCGGTGGTAAGAGAATTTTCAGATGTGTTTCCAGATGATTTGTCAAGCCTACCTCCCAATAGAGAAATCGAATTTGAGATCGAGCTCGCTCCAGGCACAGATCTGATTTCAAAGGCACCTTACAGGATGGCCCCAGTAGAGTTAAAGGAGCTTCATATGCAGTTAAAAGAGTTACTTGACAAAGGCTTCATCAGGCCTAGTCACTCACCATGGGGAGCCCCAGTTTTGTTTGTGAAGAAGAAGGACGGTACTATGAGACTCTGCATCGACTACAGAGAGCTGAACAAGGTGACAATCAAGAACAAGTACCCGTTTCCTCGAATCGATGATTTGTTTGATCAGCTAAAGGGTGCATCAGTGTTCTTGAAGATTGACCTGAGGTCGGGATATCATCAACTGAAGATTAAAGAAGGAGACATCCCAAAGACTACCTTTAGATCGAGGTATGGTCACTATGAATTTGTGGTTATGCCTTTCGGTCAAACGAATGCACCTGCAGCCTTTATGGATCTGATGAATCGAGTATTCAAGGATTTCCTTGATAAATTCGTTGTTGTGTTTATCGATGACATTCTTGTCTATTCAAAGAATCAAGAGGAACAAGAGGAGCATCTAAGAATTGTGCTGGAGACATTAAGGAGACATAAGTTATATGCGAAGTTCTCCAAGTGTGAGTTTTGGCTCAATAGAGTGTCTTTCTTGGGCCATGTAATATCAAAGGAAGGAATCATGGTAGACCCTGCTAAGATAGAAGCTGTTCTCAACTGGAAGCAACCGACCAACGCTAGTGAGATTAGAAGTTTCTTGGGCCTAGCCGGTTACTACCAGAGATTTGTGGAAGACTTCTCTAAGATAGCAGCGCCACTCACAAATCTAACTCGCAAACAAAAGAAGTATGAATGGACGGAAGCGTGTGAGAAAAGTTTCCAAGAACTAAAGAAGAGGCTAACGACAGCTCCAGTCTTGGCTATTCCAGAAGGAGACGACGGATTTGTAATCTACAGTGATGCTTCTAAGATGGGCCTTGGTGCTGTATTAATGCAGAATGATAGAGTTATCGCTTACGTGTCAAGACAACTGAAGGAATATGAGAAAAACTACCCCACTCATGATCTGGAGTTAGCAGCAGTTGTTTTTGCACTGAAGATATGGAGGCATTACTTATATGGAGTCCAATGCAAGATCTTCACCGATCATCAAAGCTTGAAGTATTTCTTCACTCAGAAAGATCTGAATATAAGACAGCAGAGATGGCTAGAGCTAGTGAAAGATTATGATTGTGAAATCCTTTATCATCCAGGAAAGGCTAACCGGGTAGCTGATGCTTTAAGCAGGAAGTCAGCGGCTACGTTGATGTCAATGCAAGCTATGTCCCAACCTTTGAGAAAGGAAATTCAAGACTTTGGTTTAGAGCTTATCACAGGCCAGTTATCAGCACTCATCCTTGCTCCAACGCTGCATCATGAGATTCGAAGTAAGCAAGATGAAGATGTAAGCCTTGTAAGAATCAAGCAGGAAAAGAAAGAAGGAAAATGTGAAGAGTTTCGTATTGCGGATGACAGAACTCTATATCTTAAGGACCGCATATGTGTTCCTAATGTTGATGATTTAAGGGAAAGGATATTGGCAGAAATGCATGACACTCCTTACTCAATTCATCCAGGTGCAACAAAGATGTAAAATGATCTAAGGGACAACTTCTGGTGGTTTGGAATGAAGCGAGATGTTGCCAAGTATGTGAAGAAATGTTTGACATGCCAACAAGTTAAGGCTGAACACCAGAGACCTGGTGGTGATTTACAATCAATCCAGATACCGGAATGGAAATGGGAGGATATCGCGATGGATTTTATCACCGGTTTACCCAGGACTATGAACGGTTATGACGCTATATGGGTCGTGGTGGATCAACTCACAAAGACGGTGCATTTCATTCCCATCAAGATTACTTATTCTATGGAATGGTTAGCGAAACTCTATGTCAAAGAGATTGTATGACTGCATGGGATTCTTAAGACTATCATTTCAGACCGTGATGGCAGGTTCACTTCCAAGTTTTGGAAGAGTGTTCAGGTTGCTATGGGAACCAAGTTGCATTTCAGTATAGCTTTTCATCCTCAGACGGATGGCCAAACGGAGAGAACAAACTTAATCTTGGAAGATATGCTTCGAGCTTGTACTCTCGACTTCAAGACCAGCTAGTGTAGAATGTTACCGTTAGCTGAGTTCGCCTACAACAACAGCTATTAGGCGACGATTGGAATGGCACCTTATGAAGCCCTTTATGGAAGGAAATGTAGGTCGCCTATATGTTGGCATGAAGCTGGTGAGAAGAAGTTGATAGAAAGTGTCAATGATGAAAAGACTGATTTTGTCAATGAAACCTCCGAGATGATTAAGATGATAAGGAAGAGAATAGAGACCGCTCAAAGTCGTCAAAAGAGTTATGCTGAAAAAAGAAGAAGACCCTTAGAATTCGCCGTTGGCGAATCATTATTTTTGAAAGTTGCACCGATGAAAGGAGTTATGAGGTTTGGAAAGAAGGCAAGTTGAGCCCAAGATATATCGGTCCATATGAAATAATGAAGCGGATAGGTAAGGTGGCATATCAGCTAAGATTGCCATCTGAAATGTCAGCTATGCACGATGTATTTCACGTTTCAATGCTCAAGAAATATGTCCCAGATCCTACGCACATGATTGAGCCACAAGTGATCGAGATACGAGAAGACTTGAGTTATAAAGAAAAGCCAGTGGAGATACTAGATCGTAAAACCAAGACCTTGAGGAATAAAGAAATTCCATTAGTCAAGGTACTATGGCGAAATCACCAAGTAGAAGAAGCCACATGGGAACGTGAAGATGATATGAGAATTAAGTTTCTGCAACTATTTTGAGTTTCGGGGACGAAACTCTTATAAGGTGGGGAGAATTGTAACGCCCACCTAAATTTATGTAACGGATTATGTTATGATAAATAACGACGTTTAATGTTATATTATGATAAGTGTTATGGTATATAATGTGATGGTGCTAACCATTTTATTTTAAGTGTTATGACAGGTGACGCTCGCGTGGAATTGATGTGCTCAAATGTTCATGTCATTAATGTTACATGTCTAATTATATTTTTATTGAGAATTAAATGTTATGAATGATTTTTGTATTTAAGGACAGATCGGCAGGCCGGACCATTCAGTTCGACAGGCCGAAATGTTTTCCTCAGAACGGCAAGTCGATGGTATATCATCGGTAGGTCGGACTTCAGTGATCGACAGGCCGAAGATAGAGATTGGTAGGTCGATGACAGCTGACAAGTAGTCAGTAGAAATTTCACAAAATTTATGATAAAGTTAAATTGCGTTAAGGACAATTTATTCTGGATAATTAACATAATTATGGGATGATTTGTTTAATTTTGGTAAAGAAACATTTGACTTTTGAATTATTTGAATTAATGGATAAAATTTTCCCGTTTTACAAAGGCGATATATGGCAACTCGAACCGTTCTTGGAAGTTTTGACTTTTCTCTCTCAATTCTATCCATTTATCCGAATTTTGCCTGGCATTTAACCAGAAAACTTCTGAATTGTATTAAGAGGATGAGTTTTTCCTTATTTTTGAAATTTATTTTTTTTACCATAACAAAAATTCTTTCTCTCTCTCTCTCTTCTTATCACATTTCTTTTCTTCTTCTTCCTCTCAAATTTCCCTACAATCCTTTGTTAAAATATAAAAAATTTCTTTGGAGATAATTCAAG
>CAMOHE010056302.1:0-32086 GCA_946598075.1 Artocarpus hirsutus | reverse complement strand
ATTTTTTTAATTATTTGTATTATTTTATTAAGATATTTTTAAGTAGATAATGATGTAGGACACAATTTAAATGATGGAGAGTTTTTTGGAATAATTTATAATCAACCACTCCATTATTCCTTAACTAATTTTGATTTTTATTGATTTTTTTATTTTTTTTCTTTTTTTTGGCTCTCGGATTAGTCTAGAGGAGGCATAAAAATCTAGGTAATCTAGTGTGACGCGGCACGCAGAATGGACGCACAGCAGCCCTTAGATCGCTGACTTTGACTCACTAAACGATACGGATTCGATCAACCGAGGGAAGTCAACACACGCGACTTTGACTCATTTCTGGTCGCGAGATCAAGTCTTCGTAAGTTGATCCGACGGACAAGAACAGGATGCACGTGTGCGCCATATTGCACTTGATCGGCGAGGAGAAAACACGCGGACGGCTAAGATGCACTGATCTAAAGTTGATCCGACGGATAATATCTCCCCACGTGTCAGATCTTGTCTATTTTTATTTTTTTGATTTCTTAAGCATTTGAGGTCCCTTTTTACTCGTTTTTGCGCCGTTTTGCTCCGTTTTTCCTTTAGATTTTAAATCTAAAATTCACAAACACACTAAAATTAATTATTTTACAAACATAATATTTACAAAAATATTAAAAATATATTTTACATTAAAACACACAAAAATTACTAAAAATACATAAAAATTTCTAAACTTAACAAACCTTAATAGATATGCTATTTAAGACTCGAGATTATTTTTAGAAATTACTAGGGACATAATAGAACGTATTTGTAGACTCAAAACTTATTTACAAACATTTTAAAACTCGAAATAAAATCACAAAATATTATTTTTACGGTTTTCATTATTTACAAATTAAACATATATTTAACACATCGAAACGACTCTAAAAATTACTAAAAATATTATTTAACATAAAAACACAATAAAAACACATTTTTAAACACATTTTCACACTAAGACACTAAAACACTGTTTATCACTAAATTGCTATAATTGAGGAGTTTTATGAGAAATATTAATGCAAAATGCTTGATTTTAACGTTAAGAAAAGTGCATTTTCTAAGTCTCATCAACAAGCAAGACAAGTAAGTACATTCTTAACTACAACATGATAAAATTTATGAAAATGCTAAGCAATGTTTTATAAGTAAAGGTTTGTGATTTAATATTCTTATTTCAAGACCTTTTTACGATGAATTTCCTAAGGATGTTTTTATGTTCATTTGTTTATGGTTTATGATAGTTTTGCAAAGAAAGCTTATATATATGTATCACTTATTTATGTTTATGATTTCCCAAAGGCTAGACTTATCATATTTGGTTTAGGACTAACTACTCCATTCATCTTATGACGGCGCGCCTATGATGTTTATATTTATGGTGCAACGTTTGGGTCCCCAACGATAAAATAAATAATGTTTTAATATGGAAGTTTAAAAGAAAATATATGTTCTATATAAACTTGTGCCTTGTGCTCTATGATGATTATGATTACGATATTATGTAATGATTTTTAAGAAATATTTTATGTTGTGAGATAGGAATGTGTACTTACTAAGCTTATGCTTACTTAGTTTATATCATGTTGTAGATAGGGATAAGATGCGGGTTGACTAGGATGGAGGACAAGGACATCCGTGTGTGTGTGCAAGGTGTGTTGGATTGGAAATAGAGTCATGTCATGAAAGGATTTTAAACTCAAACAAAATTTAATATATTATGTTTTGTATTTTTACTTGTTTGAGACTCAATGCTATTTGCAATATGTTCTTATGAATATATGTTTTATTGAATGTAAATTATATTTTAGATTTTTAGTTTCTTAGGTTATTTATTAAAGAATATGCTATATAGTTTTTTTTTATAATTAGTCTTAATTAGTTGTTTGATTAGAAGCTAAGAGTGCTTGCGTTATATTTGTAAGTTTGTATTTGTTAATTAATTGTTTTTGTAAACTAAGTTTTCTGTAGGTGGTCGGTTAGCCGAATACCTTAGGTGTTCCATCGGGCTAATCAAGGTGAGAGAAGCTAATCCGGTAAGTAGTTAGAAAAAATTTATGTAAGTGTTCGTAGGATCTTTCATTGATTGTTGTTGATTATTTCAAACTTTTTATCGATAATTATTAAGTTTAATGGTAAAACTACATCTCCTGTGGCACCCAAAGGGGCATTATTGTTATGGTATTAGAGTGGTTTCTGTTTCTAATACACATTACCACACGTCAGAGTCAAGTCTTCCAAGTAAGTATAAGATTCTTCTCTTTTTGTATATTATCTTAGTATAGATTTGTTATGATTATAACCAGACTACTTGGGAGTCTATGAGACCCAAACTTTTATTGATCATAGGAAGAGGCAATCTCTACCTCCTTATTTATGTGTAATGGAATATGTAACACCCCGAAGTTAATTAAATCACATTAAAATGATAAATGGTGGATTAGTGTGCCATAATGAGAATTTTAAATTTAATTTGAATGTTTTGTGAAAATTTAATAATCTTGCATTATTTTACTCTTTTAATGATTTTTAATTATTCTAAATTGTTTTTAATTGTTAATTGAAAATTTTAACAAAGCAATTTGATTTGAAAAACAGTGTACTGTTGCACATAGTTCTGTGCAACCACTTTTCTCTCTTTTTCTCTATTTATTTCATCTTTTCTCTCTCTTCCTCTCATTTTCCCTCACTCACCCGTGCTCTCTCTCTCTCTCGGATTCTCTCACTTTCTCTCATTCTCTCTCTAAAATTTTGAATCAAATTTCAATTCCAAGCTTTGGGTTAGAAGATTGAAGGCTCGGGAACGAGATTCAACAACAAAAACATCGTTTTCAAGCTTCGATTCGAGGTTAGTTTTTAAAATTCAAAAGTTTTTCAATTTTTCAAATTTTCTTGCATTTTGAAATCTAAGAGTTTCTAAGCCTAGAAAAGCTTCAATCTAAGTTAGATGAACTTAGATTAGCTAGAATACAGACTTTATTTCATCAAAAACGGATTGGAACCAAGATTTTTCATTTTTCCTCTATTTTTTTCTATTTTCAGATTTTTGTGAAAATCTTGTTTAAAACTTGTTTTAATCCATTAAAAAGTGTTCTACTATGATTTTCTATCATTTATGATGATTTCCCATGCCTGAGAATTGAGAAAACAGGTTGAAATTGAGAATTTGGATTCAAGATGCCGAGAACCCGTGCGTGGAAATTTTTAGAATTTTTCCAGATCGGCAGGCCGAACTTGACCTTCGGCAGGCCGGATTCAAAGGATCGACAGGCCGGATTCAAAGGATCGACAGGCTGGATTCATTCGACCGGCAGGCCGAACCTGAGAATGTTCGGCCGACCGGACTTGGTCTTCTGGCAGGCCGAACTGTGCAGTTCGGCTGGCCGAACCAGGGCGACCGGTAGGCCGACCGGACATGGTGTAATTTTATGAATTTTCACCCGTTTTTACTGTTTTGAACCCCGATTGAAATTTCAACTTTATAAAATGACTTTATAAACTTAAATGGCACACTAGGACACCATGAGATGATTTAGTATCATAGGATACCTCGGGTTAGATACTAATGAACTAAGTTACTATGCGTTTAGGAATTGTGCGTGGATCCGTGGAGCTAACGTATAGCGGACTGGGATTACGGTCTGGGACACCGACACGGATATCGAGGTAGGACTTCTACCCCTTTTCTTTGGTAGCCCTATTTCAAAAATGATTTAAGCCAAAAAGGGATTTTTATCAAATGTTTTCAATGACTGATTGGGAAATGATTTTGTTTAAATATCTTTACAAATGGTTGTTTGAGAAATGTTCATAATGAACTTCATAATGAATGTAAATGACTATATTGGGTAAACAGAGATTTTAATAATTAAAGAAAGATATATGGGCATGATGCCATAATAGAGATCGGGTCATGTAGTGAACGACCTTGGGGGCAGGTCCCGAAACCCAACTGGGCTACTTCGGTGGTGAATATTTGGTTTGCCCGAGAGAATTAAAAATGTACTTTTGATTAACTGTTTTTGATAGAATTTTAATAAATGAAAATACTTATTTGATTTGTTTATTTATTTATTTATTAAGAAAGTTCTATTAGAATATTTATCTGTTTATTTTAAATATAGTCCTACTGAGCCTTTCACTCACGTTTTCATTGTTTTAAAATCTTACACTAGGTGAATGTCAGCTTAGGATCGGAGAAGAGTCCGCTGACCGGACTTACGACCAGTAAAAGATTTGGGTAGGTTATACTGTAGCAAGTAAGGCATGTAAACTCTTAACTTATTCTTTTATTTTGGACTGTAGTTGTATGGTCATATTGTCAATACTATATGTGTGTGCACAATATGTGGGCCAGTGGGACCCATACTCGTTCCACCTCTTATTTACGAATTTTTTTTATGTTCTTTTATTTGCTTGATTATTATGATGGTTTATTTTATTTCCTTAATTTCTTCTATTCGAACGATTTTAAAATTATCTCATTTTTATTTATAAATCTAATTCTTAAACCCAATTTTTAACTAAATCTTTATTTATTTAACTTAATTAAACCACCACGTCACCTCCCGTACTCTGGGGCGTGACAGAATAGTTGATAAACAAGGAGTTTTGTGACAAGAGGTTAATTATTTAATTATATTATTTTTCTTGGAGAAAAAGTTTGTGGAAGAGTAGGTGAATGATATGTAGCTCAAGAGAAGTGCAATGATAGTTATGGGTTTTTAATGAACAAGTTTGAGAAATACACAAGGTTAAAAAAAAAAAGGATTTTTTAAGGTCACATGTGAGATCTCTATAGTAATTTTTTTAAGTGAAGGATATTTTGCAAATGTACATGTTACCAAAAGGATTGACTATATGAATATTTGAGGTTAATTGGGAATTACTTTGGGTGAAAATTATTTATGATAATATTTGTCACAACCTGCCTTTTCGGGCTGTGATAAACTCTTTCTTACTTATTTAGGGGCAAAAATTTAGGAAATGTTTTTTTTTGAAACTTAAATAAATACTTTGCTTTGCAATAATTTTTGGTAACTTTTAAAATACTTTCACACACTTATATTTACATAAACATTCTTACTTTTACAACATTTCCTTTTCGAACATTTCTTTTCAAAATAACTTTAATACACACAGCGAAAACAATCAGTAGCGAACTCCATACTCAATCTGCACACATTATACGTTCACCAGCTCATCATTAGGATTTATTTTGACCTTCTTGTCGGAATATCTACAACATGAAATACTTAATGAGCTAACGCCTAGTAAGTCCCATAAATCCCACATGGACAATCAAATGAATGCATGATTCAATTATGCTTTCTTATGAACTTTCGTTATCTTGATCATTTCTTTTCTTTCATTAGGGCCCAAGTGTTCATACCATTACGCAATATCATTCAGGTCTACGTAACACCATGACCATTTTTAATCCTTTAAACTCTCCTTTACTTCGGGAGTTGGTACGACACTTTTCTTAACTTCTGGTGACATATTTACCAATTCATTTAATATGGTTGTCATACCAGGCATGAAATGATAATCACATGTTATCCATGATATATAAGTTTGTATGCATAGCAGAGTATACACAAGTATCTACTTCATATACATACATGTATTCATTATCGTACACACATGTACACAATATAAAGTACATAACAGTACATAACATGTTATACACTTAGGTACTCTAATCATATACACACAGGTATCGATTCTATACCTCTAGACATCCATTTCATAGCAACATACAAGTCTACATCGTAGTATATATCCTAATGTACATATACACACATTCTACACCTACCATTTCATACTGTAGGTGGGAAAGGTACTTACTTGCTCTTGAGCACTGCAAAATCAACTTTAGTCGCCTTTCTCCTAGACTTCTAGGATCCTGTTGGCCAATTACAAAACTATTAGTCAATTTCAATACGTTTCATTACAAAACGTTCGTTACTTAATTTTTCGAGTTGTATAACTATACACAACTCTGTAAATACTGGTTTCCTTATTTCTTTCTAATTCTACCCTATCGTCACTTACGAAGGGTGTGAATCTTTCTAATCACTTTCTTTTCCTATCTGTGATCTTTTTAGAGCTATTCGGGTTATTCAGGCAAAAATAACGATTTTGTCCTCCGTAGCCCTATAGACCTATCCGAGCTCGATCTGTTATTTTAGCAAAAACAGCCACATATTAACTTAAGAATAATGTCCTAGTGGCTCGTATCACTTATTTTACACTTGTGCCTCCTTTTTCATAAAACTTTACGGTTTAGTCCATAAACCAAAAATTTTGACAATTTTGCCCCTCGGGGCTAAAATTTTTCTCTTTACATCAAAATTTCCTATTTTTTATAAGAAACATTTTTGCTTGAAGTACCATACCTCAAATCATTTTGAAAAATGATGTTTTTGCCATTTTAACACTTTTTCACTTTTAACAATTTCTTGAAAATTCAAAAAATCACAAACTGTTGAGTTTTTCGATGAACGGTTTGTATTGTCCAACTGTTTTGTCGAGACCTACAACTTTTGTGTTTTAACTTTTCCCAAAATCTCACTGTACAGGGGTGTTTTTGGCTATTTTTTAAATCTACCGAGAAAAGAAATTTTCTTTCAATTTAGTCCTTAGGACATTTTTGTCAAAATCCTTTTCAAAATTTCAAATCTATCCCTGCAGAGACCATTCCATGTCTAACTCAGGTCATTCTCATGCTCAAACCTCATTTTTACAAAATTTAACCTTCAAATTGCAAAAATATGGTTTTATGCAAAAACTTCCATTTTGCACCGTAAATCAAAGTTTCACAATTAAGACATGCCATTCATCACCTTCCCATGAAATTCCATCAAACATAAGCTCAAAAACTCATATGGAGAGAATGAAAATCCATACAAAATTCATTAAATTTCAAAACTTTAAAACTCAAAACTTACCAAAATAACCTCCTTTTGATTTCTAGCCTTGAAATTCCTTTCGAACTACCTTCTAAGCCTCCTTTTCATGCAAAAATAGCATGGGTTAATATTCTTTCTTCAACCCATGAAAAACCCTTTAAAAACTCATTAAAAAGTTTAGAATTTCACCTTAAATCTTGTGAAAATCCTTGTGCTTGCTTCTAAAAATTGTTTTGGGGTTATTTTTCAAAATTTGGGGTTGAGAAATTTTTTTTGAAGGTCTCAACAATGGCTGCCGAACTTGGGAGGAGAAGAAAAAGAAAAAAATTTGTGATAACTAAGCCTTACATGCATCCTTATCCATTTGGTGACTCATGGTCACCCACTTGATTACCCCTTAGGTGTTCTCATGTTATTGGGCGACATTTCTAGCCTTGGTGGCCCAATCAGATTCGATTGGGTGTCCACTTTGTTGGGCCCAAAATTTACATAGTGTAATTTTTCGTCACGCACATTTTTCTTATATTGCCATGGTCAAATCAGTGTATTTCCTATCCTTAGACTGTATAAAAATAGTTAACTTACTTTTCATTCAATTTTGGAGGCCAATTATAACATTTTTCGTATCTACATTTTCACTTAGCAGTATTTTTATACTGCTCTGGCCTCCATTCTACCCTAAGTTAAGGTTTGGACAACCTCTGTGTCCTATTTACATTCTAATCATCTATTTGTTTATACGACAATTTTACAATTAATTGTGATATAAAATTTATTTTATGGGTATTATTTACAAATTTTTGAGTAATTCAACTCATAAAATCTGTATTTTACCATACCCAACATTGCATCACATTTGCCATAAAACATGAAATCAATGCCGTTTATTCAAACTTTACCGTATTTTTTACAAAAATTACAACTTTTACAAAAATCACATTTTTTAAAAGTAAATTCATTAATTAAACCCAATTAAATATTAGGTTTTATTAATAAAATTTTCTCGGTCATTACAATATTTTAGCGAGTTAAATGGTCCATAACATGATATGAAAGAGGTCACACACAATAGTTCCTTTAATGGTTGACCTTTGAAATAGTGGAGACTTTAATAAAGTATTCTAGAATTTTTAATGCAGAAGACTTGAGATTACAATTTTCTTTTAGAGGATATTGGTTGAGGAAATTATGGAACGGAGAGATAAAGTAGACCTAAAATTTTTATGGTGATACATGATGTTCCAAAAGCAATGTTTAATATTCTGTTGTGGAAATTGTGGAAAAGAAAGTCAAGCTTCAAGTATGGTATATATTTCATTGTTATAAATGGGATAAGTTAGTTCACGAATGAGGAGATGTACTAGTAGATTTATTGGAGCGCATGATGTTTTTCTGTATCTTGAAGTTAAATCTGAATATTTTGGAGTCATTTGTATATCCTAGAGTAAAGAGTTCCTAGAGTACAATTCTTTTTGGCATGTGATTAAAGACAAGTTCATATACATGGAATGTGAGATAAAAAAAGAGAGAGAGAATTAACGTTGCACTTAGATTTATACTTTTATGAAGGATGACAGATAGAGAGGCAAGAAGAGAATTCAAACATTGCATATGATATTGTAAGTTGAATGTATGATGACTTCAATTAGACATGATTTTTAAAGAAATTTTTATGTGAAGAGAAAGAATGTTAAGAAAAAAGATCAAAAATTTCTATACATATTTATTATCACACATATTTCAAGGACAAAACACTTAGAAGGAGAGAAGTATGTAAAACCTTGAATTTTTACACAACATTTTTTAGGTTCATATGCTAAGGAAGTACATACCGAGTCCATGATCTTTTGCCCAAAAAGAAAGAATAAGAAGTTTGAGGGAATATAATTTACAAGGATAAGCAGACTATGTCTTTGGTTGAAAGGAAAGATATTAGAGCACATAGACATTTCTTTAATCAAAGAGTTATTGGGAAATTAAAAGATTAAAGAAGCTACATGGAAAAGAGATATGAGATTAGGTCCAAGACTTTGAGAATTAAGGAAATTGTATTAGTTAAAGTCTTATAGCATAAGACAAAGAGGAGAAGGCTATGTGAAGCCTACTATCCGTAGTTGTTTTGAGTTTCGAGGACGAAACTCTCATAAGGTGGGAAGAGTTATACGTTTTCTTCTACGGACATTTATGTTAATGTAATGTTAGAATTTGATATCTTAAGTGCTATTATTATTTATGTTAAGTGAATTAATTTTTTTTGTTTAGTAATGTCACAGTGACAGCTATGGGGGATTGATGTGCTAGAGATGTTCATGTAAAAAATGATGATAAACTTAAAATATTTATTAATTTTTTAAGAGCTTCAACCTGCCCTAAATTTATGATTTATAATACTCTAGAGTTATGTATGCCCTAGAGTTATATTCTTGATGGTGACATGAATTTTGCTATATATTTTCTTATTTTTATGACATTTATGATGCCATGATAATTACATGTGTGACATTTTTATTATGGCATTAAGAAACTCAATAATATAAAGTGTCCAAGGAAATAATGTGAAAATTAATATTTTTGGGGGTTATGGTACTAAATATTATTGTTGTGTATAAATAATTATGTATTTATAATTATATTATATTATTTTATCATTTATAGTATATAATGTTTAAACATTTATATTATTAAGATATTATATGATATAATATTATATATTATATTATATTATATTAAAGTGTGTGTATATATATATATATACACACACACAAAAGATAATGTTGTTTAAACGTAAAGAAGGAAGAAAAAAAGAAGAAGAAAGAAACAACAATTACCATGAAAGGAAGAAGAAAAAAAAAAAAGAAAGAAAAGAAAAGAAAAAGAATGAAACTAAATTAGATTAGGATTACATTAATTCAAAGCAAAAGGGGAAATCTTATTAGATTAGGATTTTCTATACTCATCTAATCTTTTCTCTCTCATAAACCTGTAAATATATCTTTAAGCCACCAAAGTCTTCATTCTCTTATTCTCCAGCCAACGGAAATTATCTCCCTTACCCACTCTCAAAAATCTCTTTAAGAAAGCCTCCATCATCTCTCTAATAATCAAACCCAAGAATTTATCACTTTTATTTTCTTTCAAGCCAAGTAAAAAGAATTCTTTTTGGAGATTTTGTGTGCAACTTTTTGTATTTGTTGAAGAAAACATAAGAATTTAAGGTATGGTTTAAAGTTTTTATGGTTTTGAATTTTTATGACTGATGTATATTGTTTTGTGATAAACTTTGTTAGAAAATTGTTCTTTTATGATTGTGAATATGTCTGCATGTATGTTTGTATGAACAATAATTTATTTTGTCTATTACTTTGATTATAACAATGTTACTTTATGGTTGAAAGTATTTATGTTCATATGATACCATGGAATTTCATGAAAATAAGGTTTTGTTGTTGGAGTGTGATAAGAGAGTTCTAAGGTTTTTGGTTTGTTAGCAAGGTGGCTGGTAACGTTTTGAAATCAAACAATTTTATTTTGCTGTGATTTTTGGATATGATGTGTTTATATATGTTAGAAATGTCTAGGATTTTTTATAAATTTTTGTTCAAAATAATTTTAAGGTTATGAGCTTTCAATCAAACATTGCTTATAAAATTTTAATTGCTAACAGATTTGTATTTATGTCTTGTACAGTCCATTTTAAGAGGAAAAAATCATCTTTTAATTTTGAAAAAATTATGAATCATTGCTGATATGTTACCTAAATGTCTGTACAGTTTTAGCTTCATATCCTAATTATGTTTTAAAATAAAATTCATTGGTTGACAAGTACTCAGTGGTTATAAATGTCTGCCTGATATGCTCTGTGTAATTCATGAGATACTAAATCATATTTTTAAATATGTTTTGCATGATTTATTATTTTTTTTAACTTATATTTATATGTTAACCATGTCACAAAAATTTCAGAAGCATATCAAATTTCAGAAGCATATCATACATTTTGATTTTATAAAAAAGTTTGAAAGGAACATGTTCGCTGTCTAGCATATTAGATATTAATATCAACTCTGAATTTGAACTTGTATTTTGAATTATTCCGAATTTATTTGAAGCTAAATTTTGGATATGTTATTGTTTTATTGTCTATTATGTGTAGTGATTTTTATAAGTTATTTTATGGCATAAATAATTTAATATATAACTTTTAATAAAGACTGCTCACTGCCCAGACTTTGTTGGCAGATTTTATAATATTGATTATGTGATTTTTTTTAATTATCAAATGAAATTTTTATGGCTAAAGAAAAATCTAAGCATTATATATATATATATATATATATATATGTTATCTTTATTCTTGCAAATTTTCACGTTCTAATTGAATGTGAATTGAGAGATAAAGGGGTTATGAATCCTTAAAGGTCAGGCAGTTTTTATGATTGGTAGATTTACTTGAATGTTTTAAAAATTAGAAAAAAGGGATTTTAGATTAATATTTTCAAGAGAAGAAAATTTGAGTGATATTTATATATATAAGCAATGTTATCAAATAATTCTTATACTTTATTCATGCATGTAACTTGAGATTAATTTCTTTAAGTGATTAAAGGTCAAGTTTTTTATCGTTATGTCTCTTGACTTTAAGTGCATATTTGTGACTCAAAGATGCCTTGTTTTGATAAGAATGATATATGATGATATGATATGGTATTAAATGACATCATGAGGAGGAATATTAATTTTATGTATTATATAAATGATTGACATGAACACTCCAAAAGGCGAGCACACTGAGAACTGTGGCAACGTCACCCAAGTTAAGGTTTAGTAAGCAAGCAAGATAAGTAAGTATATTCTCACCTGCAACATGATAAAATTTATGAAAATGCTAAGCAATGTTTTATAAGTAAAGGTTTGTGATTTAATGTTCTTATTTCATGACCTTTTTCTAATGAATTTTCCTAAGGATGTTTTTATGTTCATTTTTTTTATGGTTTACGGCAGTTTTTCAAAGAAAGCTTATATATATGTGTGTGTGTGTGTGTGTGTATCACTTAATTAAGTGTTGCACACCCTATGTTTATGTTTATGATGTCTCAAAGGTTGGACTTGTCATATTTGGTTTGGGACTAGCTGCCCCACTCCTCTCATGACGGGGCACCTATGATGTTTATATTTATAGTGCCACACTTGGGCCCCTAAAGATAAAATGAATAATGTTTCAATATGGTAGTTTAGATGAAAATATATGTTTTATATAAACTTTTGCCTCGTGCACTACTATGAGTATGATTACAATATTATGTAATGATTTTTAAGAAATATTTTATGTTGTGAGATAGGAATGTGTGCTTACTTAGTTTATATCGTGTTGTAGATGAAGATAAGATGCAGGATGACTAGGATAGGGGACAAGGACAGGCATGCGTGTGTGCAGGGAGTGTTGGATTGGAAATGAAGTCCTATTATGACAGGAATTTAAATTCAAACAAAATTTAATATATTATGTTCTACATTTTAATTTGTTTGAGACTTACTTCTATTTGCAATATGTTTTATGAATATATGTTTTATTGAATGTAAATTATATTTTAGATTTTTAGTTTCTTAGGTTATTTATTAAAACATATGCTATATAGTTTTCTTTTGTAATTAGTCTTAATTAGTTGTTTGATTAGAAGCTAGGAGTGCTTGCATTATATTTGTAAGATTGGATTTGTTAATTAATTGTTTTTGTAAACTATGTTTTCTATAGGTGGTTGGTTAGCCATATGCCTTAAGTGTTCTGTAGGGCAAACCGAAGTGAAAGAAGCAAAATTGGTAAGTAGTTAAAAAAAATTTGTGCAAGTGTTGCTGGGATATTTCTTTGGTTGTTGTTGATTGTTTTAAAATTCTTATCGATAATTATTAAGTTTAACAGTAAAAACGTCTCCTATGGCTCTCGAAGGGGGCGTTACAGTTAGTCCTTATTAGATAAGGCCTCAAAAATTCAAATCTGGATCAATATCTGTTAAAATCGTGTAAAAACACATGATCAGATTATCGCTCGGTCGGTAAGCTGAATTGATAGATCGGCTTATCGAACTTACACCATCGGCAGGCCGAATCTGAAGATCAGTTTGTCGAATTTACAATAAATGATCTCTGTGAATCTTTTATTTTCCATTCTAGATTCTTTGGATAAAGCTCAGTTTTAATTCAAATAACCTACAAGTTATTTAATTAAAACAACAATATCTAGATAATCTCTAGGAAAATAAATATTCTTGATAATTCAACAAGTTTATCTTAAATTAAGTTTTCACATAATTAATTCAACCGATAAACAGACATGAATTATCTAACCTTATCGAATTTTAGCCAATCTAATAATTTAATATAAGTGACCAATTTATTGGAAAAGCATACTGTATCATTACAGTATTTATTATGAGTTAGCAAAAGGGACCTGATGGACTTATATAGTTCAAGCCCCTGATAATTATGAAACCCAATATTCTAGATTTACATTTAATAATTATCAACTCTAATGCTACTCCATTAAAAGCTTAAAGTTGTACTCTTAAACTATATAAAAATACGAAGCCTGAATAGCTAGGTCCCCATGAAATATCATAATGTATTGTATTCCTATAGGATTATCTATAATCGGCTTAAGAAGAAATTTTGCCTTACCTTCTTGATTATTTTTCTCTTACGTTCCATTATCTTAGCATTGGAAAACTTACCATCCAAAGACAGCATACCAGTTGGTTAGACCAATGTATCTAAATGGTTGAGAACTTTAGTTTTTCAATTACAAGATAATGCATATAACAGGATATCATCGACTCCTAAAGAGGAGCTTAGATTCCGTATCTATGAATAACAAGTCTACGTTATCAAGAGTCATGTATCCAATATACCGGCATCCTTTGGTACATTAAAAGACATAAGTCAAGACAACAGGCCCATTTTTCATCTCATGATTAAGATACAACACATATGATTGTCTGAAGTGAATGAATTTGCTGAGACAAAATTATTAATATAAATAAATTACACTTTATGTCCCGATTCAATACATTGTCACCTATGACAATGCACCCATGTTTCTATTCGCGGAGTCCATCTCCAATGGCCAAGACAAACTATCTCCCATTAAGGATATAGACAACATAAAAATCTTTGCATGAATAAAGTGCCGAACTTTATTTCTTCAATTACGGATTTTATGATTTAGACCGTCACCTTTAGAATGATGTCTTTCGCATAATCTGTCCATCATATGCCTGATTCTAAAGGCTTAGACTGATAGTTTCAGACTTTTGTTTGCTTATCATACATCAAACAAATATGAACGTAAAGAGGACAATAATTTGGTATATAAATAATAAATAAAATCTTTATAGATAAAAATGCTTTTAAAAACATATTACATTTTTACTCTTTAGGGCATGCATGTCTAATAATAAGACTTTAGTTTTAAGAGATTGTTTTTATGTTCCTAAACTCAAAAAGAATTTAATTTCTGTCGCTTCTTTATTTAAATACTCTTATTTAGTTTCTTTTAATATTAAAGTTGTGATTCGTAAAAACAAATCTTTTATCTATGATGGATAGATGAAGCAACCTATATTTTAATACTGATGTTAATCATAACTCTAAAAGATTTAAAACTTCTCGTTCTAATAAGACTTATCTTTGACACTTGTGATTAGGTCATATTAGCTTAAATAGGATTCAAAGATTAGTAAATGATGGATCTTTAAGGCACAAAAAAGTAGAATCTATACCACAATATGAATCTTGTTTAGAGGGAAAATGGCCAAAAGACCATTCGAATCGAAGGGCAATCGAGCCAAAGAGGTCCTGGAACTTGTGCATAGTGATGTTTGTAGTCTTATAAGCATCAGGTCACATGGAGGGTATGAGTATCGTGTCACTTTTATTGATGATCACTCAAGATATAGGTATGTCTACCTAAAGCATCATAAGAGCGATAATTTTGACAAGTTCAGGGAGTTTCAAGCTGAAGCGGAGAAGTAATTATGGAAACCCATAAAGGCACTTCAATCCAATTGAGGTGGGGAATACTTCTCCAATGAGTTCTTAGGATACTTATTAGATAATGGGATCTTATCTCATTTGATTGTGTTGGGCACTCCGCAGCAGAATAGCATAGCTGAGAGAAGGAAGAGGACTTTGTTAGATATGGTTAGTTCCATAATAGTCATTTGACATTGCCTTTATCCTTTTAAAGATATGCACTATAAACCGCATGCTATCTTTTGAACAATATGCCTTCAAAATCGATTCATAAAACTCCTCATGAGTTATGGATGGGAAGAAAGGCATACTTAAATCAAATTTGCATATGGGGATGTCCTGCTCATCTCTTGTACAAGGAAGTGAACAAGTTGGAAGCACGTTTAGAAATTTTCGTGTTTGTAGGATATCCAAAAGGGACTAAAGGTGGTTATTTCTGTAACTCAAAAGAAAGTAAAGTTATGGTTTCAATGAATGCATTCCTTCAGGAAAGTTACATGAATGACTTTAAGCCTTATAGTAAAGTGGCACTCGAGGAATTAGCGAGTGATTCGATCACTCTGGGGGTTTCAATTGAAATTGATCCAATCAATATAGAAAAACTGACCGAACAACAACCTAGGGAGCTTCGGCATAGTGGGAGGATCGGGCGTCAACCCGAGAGGTATATGTTCAATGATAAAGCTTACTTGATTGTACTGGTTGAATATGATAGGGATTCTTACACTTACACGGAGGCTATGAAATACGTAGATTCAAAGCTTTACAAGAAGTTATGAACACCGAGATGAAGTCTTTAGAGACTAATCAAGTCTAAGAGCTTGTGGATCTTCCCAATGTGGTAAAACCCATAGGGTGTAAGTGGATGTACAAGAGAAAGAGAAAAGCAGATGAGAAAGTCAAAACCTATAAGGTTAAATTGGTAGCAAAAGGATACTTGCAAAAGGACAGAATCAATTACAAAGAAATCTTTTCGCCTGTAGCCATGCTTAAGTCTATTTGTATTCTCTTGTCTATAGTTGTGGCTCTCAACTACAAGATTTAGCAAATGGATGTCAAGACAGCCTTTCTAAATGGCTATCTTGATGAGTCTATATATATGGTGTAGCTAAACAGGTTCAAGGCTAAGGGTCAAGAGAGTAAGGTCTATAAGTTGCTAAAGTCAATTTATAGACTTAAGCAGGCTTCCCATTATTGGAACAAAAGATTTGATCAAGTGATTAAGACTTATAGGTTTGAACAAAATATAGATGAACCATGTGTTTACAAACACATTAAGGTTGGGAAGGTGGTTTTTCTATTGTTCTATATAAATGACATTATGCTTATCAACAATGCGTTGGGGCAACGTCATTGGTCAAATTATGGTTGACCATGCAGTTTGACATGAAGGACTTGGGCGAAGCTAATTATGTTTTGGGTATCCAAATCTTTTGGGATAGGAAAAACAAAATGATAGCTTTATCCTAAGCTGCATACATAGATAAAATTCTCAAGAAGTATGCAATACAGAATTCTAAGAAAGGTAGGCAACCATCAAGGTCTAGAATTACTCTTTCTAGGAAAGACTTGCCAAAGTCTGATAAAGAAAGAGAAAACATGAAGACGGTGCCTTATGCTTCGGCAATGGGTAGTCTTATGTATACTATGCTTTGCACACGATGAACATTTGTTATATAGCTGGATAGTAAGTCGATTTCAGTCAGATCTAAGATTGAACCATTGGGTTGCAGTTAAGTATATTTTCATGTACATGAGAAGGACTATAGGCTATATGTTTGTGTATTCTAGTGAGGATCTAACACCTCTTGGATAAACTGATTCAGATTTTCAATCCTGTTTAGATTCAAGAAGATCAACTTCTTGTTCTGTGTTTACTTTGGGGGGAGGTGCCATCGTTTAGAAAAGTGTCAAGCAAGATTGCACTTTGGATTCAATGTTGGAGGCCAAGTATGTGACAGTAAGTGATGCTTTGAAGGAAACAGTGTGGCTCTACAAGTTTCTTGGGGATCTTGATATAGTTCTTGGTATGGATATGGCAGTATCGTTGTATTGTGAAAACACCGCAGCGATAACTAATGCTAAGGAACCAATATTTCACAATCAGAGTAAGCATATATATTGAAAGTATCATGTGATAAAGGACTTCATTGAGGGTGGATAAGTTGCAGTATGCAAGATCTCGTCTGAGGACAATATAACTGATCTTTTCACGAAGACACTAACTACGAGAGTTTTCGAGAAGCATGTAAAGGCTATGAGGATGCGATACATGTCATATTTACTTACTTAGAGCAAGTAGAAGATTGTTAGATCAAGTGCCTTAAGGACTAAATGATGTAATAAGTTTTTGGAGATATTTTATCAATAAAGAGTTTATTTATTATTTATATACCAAATGTTATCCTTTTTATGTTCATTTATATTGAATATATGATAAGCAAATAAAAGTCTAAGACTGTTAGTCTAAACCTTTAGGATCATGTATATGATGTACAGATTATGTAGAAGACATAAATCTTAAAGGTGATAGTCTAAATGATAAGATCTATAATCGAGGAAATAAAGTTCGACACTTTATTCATGTTAAGATTGTTATGTTGTCTACATTTTTAACGAAAGATGGCTTGTTTTGGTCATCGGAGTGGGACTCTGCAAGTAGAAACATTAATATATTATCATAGGTGACGATATATTAGATTAGGGCAAAAAGTTGAATTGATTCGGTTAATAATTTTTTTTTTAAATCAAGTCACGTTAGACAATCACATGTGTTGTATCTTAATCCTGAAATGGGCTCGTGTCCTTGACTTATGTCTTTTAATACACCAAAAGATGACATCTTGATTTGATGATGGTATGCATACTGGTATGTTGGAGACATGACTTTTGATTGATGTAGATTTGTTATTCATAGATTTGGAATCCATATTTCTTTTTGAAGAGTTTATGATATTCTCTCATATGCATTATCTTATAATTAGAAGATTGGAGGACTCAACCATTTGGATGCATTGGTGTAATCGAATAGTATATTATTTATAATTATTAAGTATTCCAATGTTGAGATAATAGAACATAAAATAAAAATAATCAAAAAGGTAAAACAGAATTTATCTCTAAGCCGATTATGAATATCCTATAGGGATTTTACACATTATGATATGCTATGGATGATTAGCTTATTGGAGCTTTGTAATTTTATATAGTTTGAGAGTACAACTCTAGGCTTTTAGTAGAGCAGCATTAGAGTTGATAGTTATAAAATATGTATCTAGGATATATTATTTTGTAATTATAGGAGCTTGATCTATATATGTCCATCGGGTCCCCTCTGCTAGCTCATAATAATTCCTGTAACGATACGGCATGTTTTTCTTACATATTAGTGACTTATGTTTAATTATTAGATTAGCTAAAATTTGAGTTGATTGGATTTAATAATTCATGTTAGTTTATCGGTTGAATTAATTTTGTAAATTAATTCAAGATAAATATGTTGAATTATTTGGATAACATTTTATTTGTATGGGTGCATCTGTATATGACTATCTTAATCCAATAGCTTTCTATTAGGTTATTTGAATTAAAATTGAGGCTCTATAAAGGATACTCGGGTCAAATAAGATAGGATCTATCCAATTGGTTGAGATTGGATCAATTAGATCCACTTTAAGAGTTTGAATTCGATTCGAACTCTTGATCAACGATAGTGTGGTCGATTGTGATAAACTAGGTGCAGTTGACCACGACAGTTAAAGTCAAAAAATGTGTCTACACATTTTATTTTAAAACTAATCTAAACTCGAATTTTAAGCCTAATCTTATAAGGTTTAACCCCAGATTTGACCAATATAAAAGAGGAGTGTTTTTTCTTTGTTATTTAGATCAGTCGAGAAGTAGAGAGTGAATATTTTAGTGAGAGAAACTCTAAAACTCCCAGAGAGCTATTGTTTCACATCAAGTACTTTAGCTCTAGGTATTCTCAAGTGATTGGAATGAGAGTCACCGGATGAAAGGTTGTACGACAACCACCCGTACTCCGATTGTTGATAGAAAACAACAAAGATGACCAGTTGGTTGAGGCTCTTCTGAAACGTTCTTCTCTTCAAGTTTTTCAATAGTTTTCGGTATACAAAGGAGGTACATAAGCTCTATCATTAATTTATGTATATAGCTTGTCAAACTTGTTATTTGAAAAATACTATGATTTAAAATTTTTAAAATTTTCATTGCGTACTTTTTTCCAATAGGATTTAATAGATTTTAAGTGAGAACCTGACAGGTTACAACTTGACACATGTACCAGCAACCGGAAAAGGTTGGTGCTTTTTTGTTTCAAATATATATATATATATATATATATAAATGTTAGAATCCGATAGATTCCAAGTTGAAACTTGGTAGGTTACAATCTGACACCCCACTCCAACCACCGAAGGCACGTTTCATTGGGTTCCATGATAAAACATAGTAGGTTATTTCGGCATCCTAAATGAGTGAGTAGGAGAATGGTAACTTGGTCTTTTAATAAAGTGGCTGTTTTGATAAGTGGTTTGTTTAATTATATTTTTAATAAGGTGGTGCATTTGGGGACAGTTTTGATAAGTGGCTTGTAAGTTTTTCTTGTTATAATTATTGTTATTGCTATTCGTTAGATAATGACACGTGATTTGAATCAGTAATTTCCAAATATTTTTCCAACAGAATTTATCTCAAACAAGGGGTATTGGAAGGAGGCTAACCGCCCCAAAAGCAGAGTACTCATCCGATTTACGAGTCTCGTAACACTCGAAGGCCATCTTCATCATTTACTGCTAGGGACCTCCCTCCTCTAGGAAGGTGTCGTTCCTACTTCAACTTTTGTTTTGTAGATTCATTTGCTTTATGGTTTTGTTTCCCCTTTTTACATTTTAACTTATTTGTTTTAGTTTGTTAGTCTTCTTATGATAGGCCTCTTTCATTTTCACAATCCTCCGATAAATTGAAACTACAACATGGTGAGGGAGAAAAGAGAAAACACTTCAATCAGGATCCAAAGTCCAGATGAAAGTTTTGGCATCCATAAACATTATCAATTTTTTGGATTTAGATTTTTAACAAGTTAATCATTATATAGGCTTGGCACATTTGATAGTCAAGAGTATCAAATTTTGCTCAGAGAAATAGAAATAAAAATAGAGAGATAAAAAAAGGAAAGTATGCTACAACTGACAGTCATCGTTAATTTTTTCTATTACACAAAGGCAAAGTCAGAGGTAGGTATTGCTTGAGGCGCGCTATGGATAGTGCACTTTTGTACCACAAAGATTTAATCAAACAATCAATGATAGTGAAGTTACATATAAGCTTTTGTAAACCAACCCATATTAAATCGAATCAGTTGTGGCATCTCTGACTGGTGTATAATAAATAGTAAATTTAGTTGTTATGTGACTTTTATCTTTTTAATTTATTTTTTAAATAAAATACACTTTCTTCTTAGCGAATATAATAATAACACATATATAACTGCAAAGCATTTTCTATGCATTGTCAACTGAAACATATTTAACGTCAAAAAAGAATTGTTTGCAACTAAATTAATCAACTAAAATTAGTTACGTTAATTTAAGCGTAGGGGTGTAGTAATTTCATAAAATTTCAATTATTTCTTTCTCCTTTCTACCTTATACAAAACAAAAGAATGGATATTATTTTCTTTCCTTCTCATTGCATCAAACAACTTTGAGAAGCTCAAAATCATTTCCTCCTCCTTTCCTCACATCGAATCAGTCCTTTCCTTTTTCCCTCTCTCCTATCAAATGCACCCTTAGTCTTGTTTAGTGTTGGTTATATGAGTGAAGGAGATTTACTATTGGGCTGCTTAAGACTTAACAGGCACCCCACTACTAAGACCTTCTCTTTGGGCATAGTTTACATTTTTTTTATATTTATCTTTTTAAAACTCTGTGTTAGATTAAATAAAAAAAACTATACCGTCATTCTTTAATTCCACCAAATGTATACTTTAAGATTAGCTTTAATATACAAATTTATACTGTAACTACTCTTAATTGATTTTGACTTTTTAAATGACCAAATTATTCTTTAGTAAAAGAGAAAAAAAATAAAACTTCGGAAAAAAATAAGAGGAAAAAAAACATACAAAATACCAATTTTTGAAGGTATTCTTTACATTTTTTAAGTCAAACCTTAGTATAAAGTTTTTTCAAGTTTTTAAAGTTCTTTTATATTTCAATTTTAAGAGTATTTTGAGTAATTTTTTGGGTCAAAACAATTGATAGGAAAAATGTATAAATTTATAGTTAAAACTAATATAATGATATACATTCAATAGCATAAAAAACTAAAGGCGTAATGTTAAAATGAATCTAAGATATAAGGTTTAAAAAGGTAAATAACTTTTTTTTTTAATACTTTGGGGTGAGATAATTTGAATTCTTTATCTTTTGGTGAAGTTGAGAGTGGATTTACCTCTAGCTTATGCCTACAACTACAATTTATATCAAGTTTTGACCAGATTTCTATTCAAATTTTTAGGGGTTCTTTTCAAGGACGATCCAACTCTCTTTCCTTTCTATCTCTACATTTCTCACCCAAAACCCAAAATTAAGCTGAAAACTTACAAATAAAAATGATTTAGAAAGTCATCAAGTCATTTTCAGCTCCTTTCAATCATACTTTTGAGCTTCTATTCATCAACATTAACTGGATGTTTGGGAGTAAATCAATTGTTTTAAACCAAATAGTTCAAAACACTATAGTATGTGAGAACTTCACCTTATAGCTTACTTTTGTTTTACGCTGTAGCATGTAATAACTTTACATTTAAACCAATTGATTTAAATTAGTACTCCGAATTCCCTATTTGATACTGACCTACGTGAAAAGGATGATAGAAAGCATAATTCACTCTCGTAGTATAAATTCCTGTAAAGATAGCATAGCAAGAAAAGCAGCGACACACATCAACATCACTAAGTCTACATTTGGTAACTAATAAAAAGGAAGCAACCCAAAGAAAGAAAGAGATCCAATACAGGTTGGGAAAACACAGAGGAAGGAATCAACTTTTCTCTTATTTTGTTTGGTATGGATTCTACCTTTAATCTCTCGATAGTTGGAGAGGTTAATCTCTCGATAGTTGGAGAGGTAAACTTTAGAGTACTTTGAAAATTTTGGAAATCCCTCATCCAACCCACTTATTCCTCTTTTCTCTTCCACTAAACCAGTCCCTGGGTGACCAAATCCTTTCACCCTGTCATTTCATTTCTCTCGAACCAAACAAGTTCTCCCAAGCTCTAAAAGTGAACAAGCCATCTCTTTCTTGGGAGCTCTCATTGGTAGAACGTACATTTTTAATCTTGTTGGATTTAACATTTCAACAATCTAATATGCAGCCATCTACGTTAAAAATTTACTGTATGTGACAGTCATATATTAGTCCGTTTAAAAGTTAATCTAATAGACAAACAACAGAACCTACTGATACCTACAATAAGTTTTGCCTTCTTTCTTTCATATGTAATAGAAAATACTAACAGACGTGACGGTACATTAAAAAAACAATGTATGAAAGTGTGCAACCTATTGAGCAGGAACAGAAGCAGCGATACATGGTATTATCTGGCGTCAACCGTTCGTTATATTAATGCTCTGCAGCGCAGTATTTGGGGCTCCACACCGCACGATATGGGTCTCGCAAAGTTAAGGGACCCACACTTTGTGTGTGTAAGGAACTCCTTTGGATCCCTCACGCTCTTCATTATGTGTTCAGCCAAATAACAATTGTAAATCTACACGCATATAATAGAAGAAGAGAGCATTCATAATATGCAACGTCAAAAGAGTAGTTAGATGGAACTAAAATAAGATCAATTCCCTTTTTTCTTTCTCATTTTAACATGAATGGGCGGCCCTCTTAAACTATTTTACATTGAATGGTTTATGGATAATACAACATAAGTTAAATACAAGCCTCGGATAGCGAACTCTATCCTTTGGATAGCAAAATAATGAAAATTTGGCAACCAAGAGAAAAACTCTAAAGCAGCCCAAAGAATAAAACATTATGTATAGGAGGAAAAAATAATTAAAAAATAGAGAAAAATAATGATTTGCAACAAGGAACAAAATCACCTTGTCATCTTTGTGGGTGTTCCAAAATTGGATCCATTTCTTTTCGTGCAGCTCCTAACTCTCTTGGATTGCCAAACTTCTCAACCTCTCTGGCAATCTGGACGTCACAAGGACTCTAACACTGATAAAGAAATTTTACAACAAAACGAGCAAGAAGTGCTACCACGACGATCCCAAGCAAACATAACCAAAATAATCCGGTCTTTGCAACATGAAAGATTGCCCTGTCAAGTAATATTGGAGTTACAAACATTAGTGAGCACACAAAGAGGCCTGTAAGATGTTCTCAATCTCAGGGTTCATATGCATCCATAGATCATTTCGCAAGGTTAATCCAACCGTGTAGTTACCAAGGGAAAAAAAAATGGAAAGGAAACCAAGGCGAATTTGATATCTAACAACATAGATTTTGCCAAAGCAGACCACGATGCACATTAATATTAATACTCATATCTAAAATGTAGATGACAAACATGTTTTCACTCTAGATGGTTGGTAAGAATGACTTATGAGAGCCGGCTCCTAAGATTTTAGAAGCCGGCAAGGGGTATTTACTATTTGCCAATGTGACATCAACACATTATTAATAGAATTGACAGTGACGTAAAAATATTAGACTACAAATATCCGCTTAGGCAAATTGTAAGGACTCTAGAAACTATATACTTGTACTTGGGAATTTTGACCGAGAAAATTTTACTTGAAATAGAGGGTTCCATCAGAAACTCCTAAAGTAAATTTCTTTACTAAGACCATATGCAGCACGAGCTATCACGAGTATTATGTTTTTGGCTTGTAATTTTCGCAATACTAATAGCCTACTTGTAAATTTGCAATTTACCATTTGAATGAGCGAAAGAATGAAAGGAGAAATATCACTTTATGAAATAAGTCCATACTGTGTCCTCTAGGATGCATTACTATACCTTCAAATGACAAGCATGTGGAAATTGTGTTAAATAAAAAAAATAAAAAAAATAAAAAAAATAAAAACTCAATGATTAGATAAGACGGCTTACCAGTAACCAACTAGTGATGGAAAAGCATCAATGACGGTGACACAAATAAAGGTTACAATTATAGATCCCCAAATGGCTGCAAGAGTAATCCAAGTCCATCGGACAACATCCATAGCCAAATGTAAACTAGCCAAAATAACCGCTGCAATTGTCCAGAGATCTCCCATACTCGATGAGTCAAGGGTGCTTCCCGAATATGATAAAACAGGAATAAAGAAGGCAGCAAGACTTTGCCAAACTGTGTCCATCATTGTAAGCCAAAATAATTTTGAGTTGTAGCATTCTTGTCTATGACCAGCACCATAAAGCTGTGGATACTTTAGAAGAGTTCTTCTACTTAGGTCCTTGTCAAGAATACCAACAACAATTGTAGGTAGCGAAGTATAGAGTACAGAATACAACACACTGCTCCACTCGGTGATTGCAGTCGTTAAAGTGAAACATGTAAAGAGCACATACCTACAAGGAATGCAAGATGTATAAAGATCATAAGTAAAGGGATTATACTCTAACCTACACCCTTCTTTTTTCTTCTTCTTTTTGCCATTTGCTTTTTGTCTTCTTTTTTTCTTTTTTTAAGTTTTTAACAATATACCTGTGAACCAAACCCAAAAGAAACATTCAACTGCAATTATTTTTTACTACCAAAAAAAAAAAGAAGCAAAGCCTAAACTGCCATTCATGCATGAACCAAAAAAAAAATAATAATAAATAAAATTCAACTGCAATGAAATGCATGTCATTCCTAACATGCATTTCGTTTTATAACAGCTTTAATCTGAAAGTGAAAGTAATTGCAACTACATTCACCCCATTTCAAACTAGCTTTTAAATTAAACTGTGCCTAAAATATATAAGCAGCCAAAATAGTGACGCAGTATGAAGGTTGTAACAACAGTGAACACCAAAATATATTAGCAGCCAAAATAGTGATGCAGTATGAAGGCTGTAACAACGGCGAACACTAACCAAAACAAAACAAGAACAAACACTGCATTCCTATAAAAATTATATAAAATTGCGTAGCCCATTCGCTGGTAATTCCAGTGTCCATGGACCAATAAAAGGGGAACCAAGAGTCTGAACTGCCCCATTGCAAAATCTGAAGCCATGACAGCTTGCCGACCCTCTTGGCCACTTATGCCGACTCCAACATCAGCCATTTGGATCATTGACACGTCATTAGCACCTGTTGACCATCCATCAGAATTATCTAAAAGCTTGCAAAGCCAACAACAGAATAGGTTTATATCTTTCGAAATTTTTAATCATTCAGGAGTATAAAATTTCATTTCAGTAGATTGAATTAAAGAAATTTCCATCGCCAATGGCTCGTGTCATGTCACAAGTTCTATTCTTTACAAGGTCAACAATTCCAGCTTTTTGCAACGGCAACATAGCACTACTGAACATTTACTTGCCAACTCAAACAGCTGAAATATAGAGCAAGTTTAATCAGAATATACATCAACCAAACTTAGCAAGTAAAACTAAGTCCAGAAGCAATTACCTGCTCTTCAAGTTCACTATCAAGAATATAAACAAGGCTAGTACCATCAACTATTAAGGCTGCTGGAGTTGAGGCAGCTACTGAGGTTCCTTCAGGATAACAATTGAACCCAGAAACACGCATGAGCTTCTTAGCTGTGGCTGTTGCCTGTTTTAAACACCTTCTACAAGACTCCTTGGAGTTGCTGTTAATTATTATCTGTGTCATCTTGGAAGTCAAGAGCTTTGAAGAGTAGCCAATAGATGTGGCAGTTTCTCACTTGTCCCCTGTCAAAACCCAAACTTTAATCCCAGCATTTCTGAGAGACTTGATGGCTTCTGGCACCCCTTGTTGTAGTTTATCTTCAATTCCAGAAGCGCCAAGTATGCTAAGATTGTTTTCTATGTTCCCAGCAACCTTGCGAAGCAGAGCAGCCCGACCAATCAAACCTGTGCTTGCTGCCTCAAACGATGTGTGCCACTGCTCAAATTCAGTAGGACTTAAATCCCGCATTCCAACAACAAGGGTTCTTAGACCCAATGAGGAATAAGCATGCAGATGAGCCTCAGTTGTGTGTGTTACGTTTCGGTTTACAGATTCATCAATCACACTCAACATTGTGGTATCAGCACCTTTTACAAAAATTTTCAGAGTCTTATCTGGGCACCCAAGTATGACTGACATTCTTTTATGATCACTATCAAATTCGTGCAAACCCAAAACATTGAACCTGCAGGGCCCAAGGTTCATGAAAGTGAAATACTGCATTTCTTAAAATAAGATTCTGTATTTTAGAATATTTTAATGGAAAAGCCAATCAACAATAAGAGGCGCAATATCGTTGAGAAATTGAGAAGTTTGATCTTCAGGTGATTGTAACTGCTTCTCCAACAAGTGGATCCCTTGTTAATGTCAATTATGAGATAAATTGCAGAAAAAAGACACCAAGAATCCACCAATAACATTTAAGAAAACTCTCTTTTTAATCCACAAAAGCAAATTCGTTTCAACTACCATTTCTCCATACAGGAAACAACAAAAGACTCCCATAAGTTATCTCAATTGGAACTTATTTTCCTTTTTTTTTTTTTTTCCTGTTAACAGTGCCTTCTTTACGGCGATATAGACCTAGAGCATTAATAGCATTTGCGCAATCTCATCTCCAGTAACCTGCTCCTATAACATGAAAGGTATGCAAACACCACTTGATGGTGAAGGAGGTCACCTTCAAAAACAAAATGGACTAAATAGTGGCACCTATTTTTTTGTAGTGATTGAATAAGAATGCCAAAGAAGAATGAGATCTTGCAGAGGAAATTTTGTTTTAAAATCAACCGGTATAAGGATGATTAAGATAACAACATTTCAAATTAGTGAATTACCTTTGCCTTTGTCCTTGAATATCGATAATTATGTGGCCTGAGGTTCTTTCAACCAGCATGAAACCATATGTTGCAGCAGCATAAACCAATGCTTGTTCGTCAGGAGACTCTCCTTGGTAATCAATCAACTTCACCGTAGGATCAGGTGTATCTATAACAAGAGGAACAATTGCATTGCAAGCTGCTAATGCAAGAAAGAAATCGTGAACTTGTTTGCATTTGTTTATATCCTTTCTGCCCCGTGCTAGCTGTTGAAGCTCTGGGTCAACAAGCACCTTCATCTTTCGTCTCAAAGCAGTCCCATCAACTGATAACACATTGAAGAAATATAAGAATGCACCAAGTAAAGACATCGATAGAAGTCGAAACACAATAAATAAGTAGCTAAAAAAAAACCAAAAAAATAAGGCAAATTTGTTCTACCTTGCACTGAGTATCCTGCATGCACCTTTTCTGAAATGGCTTTCCCGCCACTGTAATCCACACCCCCAACGCTTGCACATTGAAATTCCATCTTGTTCTCCGTAAGAGTACCAGTTCTATCAGAAAAAACATACTTTATCTGTCCTAGATCTTCATTAATATTTAAAGCTCTGCACTGAAATCTCGAGTTTGAGGTCTCGTCATACAGTTGCATATCCCGGATCATGAAATATGCCTGACCGACCCGGACAAGCTCCATAGAAATGTAGAGAGAAATGGGGATCATAATCTGGAAAACAATAACAGACATGGGGAAAGTGAAGAAAATCTCCATTCCCCAACCATAGTAGTGGTAATTTACGACTTTCGCCTTACAGTAGTCTTTCCTCCCGTAGAAAGGCAAGAAATCCAACTCATGCCTGCGACGCCTCAACCATTCAGCAGCACATACGGAGACAATCGTGCACAAAGTTATAAGAAACATTGATAGAATGATGATCTCAAAGTTCATACGGGACTCGAGCCTACTCCTCTTACATGAGGCTACAGAGCTGTTGAGCATAGCCGTTGTCTCCCGACCAGCATACACCGCAACCCCAATAGCCCAACCAGTGTTTTTGAGCTCACAGCCTCGAAGAAGAACATTTGAGGGCACTAGAGAGTTTTTTCCCATCAATTTCCAAATTTGCCTGGAACCCATAGATATTCCGATTGGGTTTCTCGCACCGAATCAACCCACAAATCTTCACCTTTTCGGGTAACTTTGAGAGTGTTTCTTGTTTCGCATACCGTGTCTTCAAATTTGATTCCCCATCCAAATTGATAGTCTGCACATATGCAACCCCAGTTGGATCACTAGTTGAGAGCAGCACCATGTCACAAGGAATAGTCTCATTTGCCTGAATCTTGATGATTTCACCAACTTGGATATCCTTCCATCTTTTTGAGTGAACTGATTATTAACCAGAACTAAAGCCAGCCGATTGTTCTCAAGCCGGTCCGATCGATGCCGCCTATAGTCTTCATAGGCATCCTTAACTGTGGTTACAAGCAACACAAATACCAAAGGCAAAATTGAAGCTCCCCGGCCGAAAACCGCGAGCTGGGGTAGCTGATTAAGCACGGCTATGACTAGGAAATAAATGTATGCGACCCTATGAAACTGCTCGAACAAATTTCTGGGCAAAAATGTTAGAATTGAGTATTTCGCTGTCCTTACCATATTCCTACAGAATTCAAACCTCTCATTGGTCTCCCCAGGATCGTTTATATACACCAACCTCGCGTCCTCATCATTGATCTCCCTCTGCGACACACCAAACACTTACGAATCACCAGTTCCCGATCCGTACCTCAAATGCTTCGTATTTGTGCCACGATGATGATCACTGAAATTCACTTCCCGAACGGAATTCGCCGCAATGCCTCTTCGCGGGGTAGAGGTAAAACCAGATTCTATGTTCAAAGAAATATCTGCCTATCTTTTGGTGTCCATTCCCGGAGAAACAATTCGGATAGACTGGAAAATTTTGGGTTTTTTTTGTTGTTGGGATAAATTTTAATAATACGTAGACTAATATATTAAATAAATATGTATTAATGTTATCAGATAAGATTAACCTAACTAAGTGATCTAATAAAGTATAAAGTTTTAGGTTTTAAAGCATCTTATAAAATGTGAGTACAAAATTATGTGTAAAGATCTAAAGTATAATTTCTATTTTTATGATAGACCAAAATAAAAATAAAGAAAAGTTAAAATGTTATAAATAGTTGTGGTCTCTGAGTCAGAATGTAACGTTATATTTTTACCTATCCTATCACGTAAAAGGAAGAGAGAAAAACTTCCCCTTAAAGAAATCATACATTCTTGACTTAGAAGATCAAGAACCAAGGATTCAACTTTTTTAATAGATTCAAGTATGCTTCCGTTGTAATTTTTGATGAATTAACATGAGTCTTAAGATTTGATGAAGTTTTTATCAGTAAATTTTATTCCTATAAGTGATATCGAAGCCTCCTCATCTTAAATTATTTGGGAAATATTTTCTTAAATTTTTTGTTGCATTTTACGTTGAATAAGTATTATAGTTGTTTGGAATTTGTTGAATCATGGATTTCAGCACATCTGCCGAATGTCTACATATTTAGGATTGTTTATATATATTCAGGATTGGATATATACGGCATTTAACTTTAGAATTTGGATTTTTATATCATTGCATATTTGCATATGTATTGTTCACGTATGTCGAGTAATTATTAATTATGGCTGCTGTTCATATTGAGAATTGTTGACTCGCTTTTGCTTAATGGATTCAGTTTTGTTGCACGGAAATAATGGCAGCCAAATTAAAAAAAAAAAAATTCACATAATCAATTTCCTTGAAATCGAAGAGTGTGGCTTAAGTAACCCTTTGAATTACCAGCGGTAAACTCATTGTCACTGGCAAAAACTCAGGAAGTGACCATCAGGCCTAACCGGAGACGGATAGACGCAGCCTTTGGTTGCGGCGGGGCATCAAAACAACGCCCTAAAGCCGCTGTATAAGGAGGAAAAAAAAAAAAAAGAGCGGGCCTGGGTTTTGGCCGACGGCTGACTGCTTCATCATCGGTGTCGGGGCTCTATGGGGCCACCGATAGGCCGCGCTGGCGAGCAGAGCAGAGATGCAGGCCGCCGACGAAGGTTCTTTGGCGGTTGGCGGCAGCCCAAGCCAATCGTCTGGCGTCGGCACCCACGAGTCGTGACCCCTGGGCGTGTGACAAATTCTGGGCTAAGGCCCAGAATTTGTGATTGGGTTACACAGGCCAAGGAGGCCCGTGACTAGATAAGACCCAGGGGCTCAACCCTTGGGTGACCAACCACCCAAAAAAAAAAAAAAAAAGGAGAGTTGTTTTTAACCAGGCCCAAGGAGCCTGTAATGGCCCGTGAACAGCAAGATACCCAGGGGCTCAACCCCTGGGTGACCCGAGAATTAAAAAAAAAAAAAGGAGTAGGGTAATGAGCCTGGGTCATTTTTAATTTAGGTTGGGTTTTAATATTGGGTCAAATAATAGGTTAATGGGTTGGGTTTGGGTAAACAGATGAATAGGGTAACCCGTCCGTACAGTACCCGACCTGCTTTTGACTTTTGACCCATTGACTTTGACCTTTGACATAGTTGACTTTGACTTTGATCAAAAAAATATTTTTTTTTATTTTTTTTTTAATTTTGGTCATTTTTGGTGTAATTTTAAATTTAAATATTGGCATTTTATATATATTTTCAAATAAATTAATTGAAGCAACATGTCACCAAAGTGACCTCTTTTGTGAAAATTAATTTATTTTAAAATATAAATGGTTGTGTTCATACAACTTATGTGACTATTAACTGGCCCAAAGAAAGGTTAATATTTGACAGAATTGCATGTACACTTGTGGTAATAAACATGTGATGATTATTCAGTTTTACAGGTGAATAATAAATCAGCCTAAAGGAAGATTTATTGTTTGACATGTTCTTATTGTCAGTGTTTGATTACTATACCAAGAGTATCACTTACAAGTTAATATTTCTGTCCAAAGACTAAATATTAATGTTGTGCTAGGTATCTTGTGATGGGCCCTACCATTATTTGAATTTATGTAAGTATGATATGGAACTTATGTGAGCTTCTCGTTTTGCTGTTTTGTTGTTTTGTTTTCTGTTCAGTTGCAAGTTTTGCTTCGAATATTTCTGCTAGCATCAATTCAATTCCCATGCTTAATGGCACAAACTTCAAGGCATGGCAAGAAAACATTATGATTGTTCTCGGAGTCATGGATTTAGACCTTATGTTAAGGATTGAACGTCCTCATGACCTTACAAATACCAGTTCCCTTGATGATAAGAGGGAAATGGAAAAGTGAGAACGTTCAAATTGCATGAGTCTTATGATCATGAAGCGTGCTATTCCGGAAACCTTTAGGGGCACTATGTCCGAAAAGGTTACTACAGCCAAGGGTTTTCTTGAAGAAATTGAAAAAAGGTTTGCCAAGAACGAAAAGGCTGAAACAAGTACGCATTTGGCAAACCTTATTTCAATGAGGTATAAAGGAAAAGAAAACATAAGGGAGTACATCATAGAGATGTCTCATCTTGCTTCGAAACTAAAGCCACTTAAGCTAGAGCTGTCTGAGGACTTGTGCATTTAGTTTTGATATCTCTTCATGCACAGTTCAGTCAATTTAAGGTGAGCTACAACTGTCAAAAGGACAAATGGTCCCTTAATGAGCTCATCTTATATTGTGTGCAAGAAGAGGAAAGATTGAAGCAAGATAAGGCAGAAAGTGCTCATTTGGCTACAACCTCTAAGGATAAGAAAAGGAAAAGGAAGAAAGGTAAAGAAGCTGCAGGTGCGGCGCCACAAAAGAAACAACAGAAGGGACAAGGTGATGAATTCACTTGTTTCTTTTGTGGAGGTAATGGACACAGGAAGAAGCAGTGTACCAATTATCACGCATGGCGTGCAAAGAAAGGTACGCTTCTTAATCTAGTTTGTTCTGAGGTTAATTTAACTTCGGTACCAAGACACACTTGGTGGATAGATTCTGGTGCTACTACTCACATAAGTGTGTCTATGCAGGGTTGCCTGAGCTGTCGAAAGCCAAGTGATGGTGAAAGATACATCTATGTGGGCGATGGC
>CAMOHE010056300.1:77622-88904 GCA_946598075.1 Artocarpus hirsutus | reverse complement strand
ATATTGTTATAGAAAATATTAAACATATTTAGACATATTTTATATTTACAATTATTATAATAGTATTTATATAATTTAATATTGATATGACTATGAATATTAATATTAATATTATACTATTCATATTGATGTTATATTATTATGTTTTTATTATTAATGTTATTATTATTCTTATTATTAAATTATAATTTTATATTGATATAATATTTATATCTATATCATATATTAATATTAATTTATAATAATGGTATGCAATTATTTTATTTTATTATTATAGTATTTATATATATTTATAATATTAATTAATAATAATATATATTATATTTAGATGTTGTATATGTAATATATTACATGTTATTAATATTGTTAGTGTTATTATTAATATTATTATCAAATTATTATCTTAAATTTGTTATAATTTTTATATTTATATTACATAGGAATATTAATTTATAAAAATATAATAATAATAATAATAATATAATTATTATCATCATCATGAAAAAAAAGGTAAGATTTTTATAGTTTTAAGATTCTTAAGAATATAAATATCACATGTTGGATAGATTATTTCAAAATGAGATAATTTGAATCTCATAAAAATGAGTTTTTTAAGAATCTAAAAGTAGATTACTGCATACTAAACATAAGAATTTTACAGATACTTATTTTTATCTCAAGATTATTGCACACCAAAAGCTATCGGAAGAAGGTATAAATGTGCTAAGTAGCAGCAGATATTCCTCGGTCTTTGGAAGTTCAAATGGGTATCTCTCGATTTCTCTGTCTTCTGCGAAAAACACCCAGAAATCCCAAAATCATCTCATCCCAACACTTTCGAACCAATTATCCGCATACTTCATCACAAACCATCACTGAAAACCTCACCAGAATTCAAAAACCATGCGGGGAATACCCATTTGAGCTCTTATTGAGTCGCCCTCTTTCTTCCGAGCCAACCCACGACGATGCAGAACAAACCCAAGTTTCTGATCAGAGTCAGGTCGTTCCCAACAACCCAGATGCCAAAATCAACAAGACATCCCAAGACGCGGAAAACATCTGTAAAACATTATACATCAACTCTTCAAACGACCGCGTCGAGAGCTTCCTTGATGATATTCACGTCGAAATGTCGGTGGCTCTTGTCGTTGACGTTCTGAAGAAGCTGAGCAATTCGGGAGTTCTTGCCCTTTCGTTCTTCAGATGGGCTGAGAAGCAGAAAGGGTTTAAACACACAACGGAGAGTTACGACGCTTTGATCGAAGCTCTGGGTAAGATTAAGCAGTTCAAGAAGATATGGGAATTGGTGAAAGACATGAAAGTCAAAGGGTTGTTGACAAAGAACACTTTTGCTTTGATTTCTCGTAGGTATGCGAGAGCGAGAAACGTTAAGGAGGCCATAACGACGTTTGAGAAGATGGGTAAGTTTGGATTGAAGCAAGTAGTTTCGGATTTCAATAGGCTCATTGACACTCTTTGCAAGTCGAGGTTTGTGAAGATAGCACAGGAAGTGTTCGACGATATGCGTGACAAAAGGTTTAAACCCGATATCAAGTCGTATACAATTTTGCTGGAAGGGTGGGGTCAGGAGCAGAATTTGTTGAGGCTTAAGGAGGTTTATAGAGAGATGAAGGACGAGGGGTTTGAGCCTGACGTTGTGACTTACGGAATTATGATCAATGCACATTGTAAGGCTAGAAAGTACGATGAAGCTATTGAGTTGTTTCACGAAATGGAAGCGAATAATTGCAAGCCTAGTCCTCATATTTACTGCACCTTGATTACCGGGTTGGGTTCTGCAAAGAGGTTGAATGAGGCGATTGAGTTTTTTGGACGGTCAAAGGCGAGTGGCTTTGATCCTGAGATACCTACTTACAATGCCTTGGTGGGAGCTTATTGCTGGTCAGTGCAGATGAATAATGCATACAAGGTTGTTGATGAGATGAGAGAATGTGGGATTGGTCCAAATTCTCGAACTTATGACATAATCTTACATCACTTGATAAAGGCTAAAAGAACAGAAGAAGCGTTCTCCGTTTTCCAGAGAATGAGTCAAGAACCCGGTTGCGAGCCAACCGTGAGCACGTATGAGATAATGGTGAGGATGTTTTGCAATGTGGAGCGGTTGGATATGGCGATCCAGATTTGGAATCAGATGAAGGCCAAGGGAGTGCTTCCGGGGATGCACGTGTTCTCCACATTGATTAACAGCTTATGTTTTGAGGATAAGTTGGATGATGCTTGCAAGTATTTTCAAGAGATGATGGATATGGGTATTCGGCCTCCGGCCCAGTTGTATAGCATTCTGAAACAAGCTCTTCTCGAAGGGGGAAGGAAGGATATGGTCCAAACTCTGCATGATAGGATTGAGAAACTCAGGAAAACCTCATTAGTTGGTTAAAATTCTGTAGCTTATGATAGAACAATAGACTAGAGATATTTCTCATGGTGTACTTTTGAGAAGGCTGACAAGTATTATTTAGAGTAAGTTGAGAAAAAGAAATATGTTTGTTTGTTTGTTTTCTTTTTTTCTTTTCTTTTCTTATTTTTTTTAGCCATCAACTTCTATTGTATGTTTGTTTTCTTTTGTTGAGCCATTGAATTACGATGTTTTATTTGGTGACCTATGGGTGTCGGTTGGAGTGGTCAATTCTTTGGTTTGCTCCCACAAGGTCTAGGTTTAAACAACCTCATGGATTCCTAAATGACAAAAGTCGTAGTTTCATACTTTTTAAAGATTGTAGGGTTTGACCGAAGGGCTAACAAAGTGAGTTCTAAGAATTTCTAAATATATATATAAAAACAGAAGAAGTTTATTTGGTGATAAGAAGACTCGTGATATTTCTTGAGTGAGCAAACTTTACGTCTTAGTTCTGTTTGCTCAAAAGTTGCTACTAGTAGAGTTCGCTCCTATTCTCCAGTTCTTACTTTCAGCTAGAAAAGACGGATGAAAAAGTGTAACTATATTTTTGCCACATCAGTTATTTTAAGTTGACTTGCTTTCAATGAGCTTTGACTTGTTCCCCTATCCTTCTAAAACCAAAGTAATCCATTTCATTTGATTACAAGAAGGCATGTAAAAATGATAATATTTAGCGTGCAAAGTGTTGCCGCGTAGAATATATTAGAAGTCAAATTAGATTCCTCCTTAAACCAGAGTAATCCATTTCACTTGATTTGTTAGTGGTTTCCTTATTTTTCAGGCAGGTGGTGAGGGCACCGAGATCCTTCCAGTGGGAGCTTAATAGTTACGGTCTCATATTCTATTTTACCTCCCGTTGGGGTTCTTTCTTTTCACCCTTCACTCACAGTACCGCTTCGTGGTTTTCTAGGGTATTTAGTCATACAACTACAAAGTGTTCCTTGCTGATTCACACGGGATTTCTTGTGTTACATGTTAGTCAGTTTAGAATGTAAGCTACTGATACTTTTGGCCCTTAGACTCTTGCCATTTGTTGATTCTTTGTTTTTTTGCAAGGTACAACCCCGGCTTATGCCTCATAGCACGGCCCAAGGTAAGGTATGTGGATCCAAGCCACGGCGTGGGGTCCTCCAAGAGAGCCCTGGTTTGGAAGGCCAAGGAACGTAAAAGGGCTTATTTATTTTGTCCAATTAGACTTTTAACTCACTTGGAAAGTTTTAAGTCTAATTGAAATTAGAATAAAATGGGTATGGAGGAAATTATAGTAAAAAAGGCCTAAAAACCCACTTAGAAGCTTAGGCCCAACACTAGAGAAAGCACATTTTTTGGCCTGTTCGACGTGGCAATGCACTTGTCGCGCTAGCCCACCCGCCACGCCAGCTTTGCTAGCTCACCCATGGGGAGCTCTGCTGCAGGGACATGTGACACCTGCATGTGGGGACAAACTCCCCTTAATCAGGGGCTGGTCAGAGAGAGACCCAATTCCTAAGTATGAATTTTGCCTAAGATGGCAAGGCAAGACTCTTGCTGCATGGACAACCCTGTGGCAGGCCACCCGAAATAGCATTCTGAGGCCGACTGGTCATTAATGCTCCTAACACACTCAAACTTGTACTGAAAGACCAAGTTTGAATTGTTAGACTAGGTGCCCTAAGGATTAAATGATGCAATAGTTTTTGGAGACATTTAATCAATAAAGAGTTTATTATTTTTATATATGAAATGTTGTCCTCTTTATTTTCATTAATGTTGAATGTATGATAAGCAAACAAAAGTCTGAGACTGTCAATCTAAACCGTTAAGGTTGTGCATATGGTAGATAGATTATGCGAAAGAGATGAATCTTAAAAGTGATAGGCTAAATAAAAAGATCTGCAATATAGCAAATAAAGTTGGGCATTTTAGTAATGTTAAGATTGTTATGTTACCTATATACCTAACGAGAGATGACTAGTCTTGGTCATCGGAGTGAGACTCTATGAGTAGAAACAATGGTATATTATCATAAGTGACGATATATTGGATTGGGACAAAAGTTAAATTGATTTGATTAATAATTCTGTTTGTTTAATTCAATTCACTTTAGACAATCATATGTATTGCATCTTAATCCTGAAATGAATTAATAGGCTCATATTCTTGAATTATGTCTTTTGACGTGCCAAAGGTGACATCCTAAATTAGATGAAGGTACGCGTACCTGTACGTTGAGACATGACTCTTGATTGATGTAGACTCGTTATTCATAGATATGGAATCTATACTCATTTGTAGAGTTAATGATATTCTCTTATAAGCATTATTCTGTAATTGAAAAACTAGTGCACTTAACCATTTAGATACATAGGTGTAACCGAATGATATACTATTTATAGATAGTAAGTGTTTCAATTGTGAGATAATGGAATATAAAATAAAAATAATCAGGAAGGGAAAATGAAATTTATCCTTAAGTCGATTATGAATATCCTATAGGGATATTACACATTATGATATGTCATAGATGATTAACTTATTGAAACTTCGTAATTTTATATAGTTTGAGAGTGTAGCTTTAAGTTTTTAGTGGAATAACGTTGGAGCCGATAATTATAAAATATATGTATCTGGGATATGTTATTTTATAATTACAGGAGTTTTATCTATATATATCTATCAGGTATGTTTTACTAGCTTATAATAGTTCCTGTAACGATAGGGTATGTTTTTCCTATATATTGGTGACTTATGTTAATTATTAGATTGACTAAAATTCTATAGATTGGATTTAATAATTCATGTTGGTTTATCAGTTGAATTAATTTTTTGATTTAACTCAAGATAAACATGTTGAATTATTTGGATAATTTTTTATTTGATATGGGATAATCTGTATATGACTGTTTTAATCAAATAGCTTCTCCATTGGGTTATTTGAATTAAAACTGAGGCTTTATCTAAGATTCCTGTGTAAAATAAGATATTTTGAGATTTTTAGATCATCGCTCGGTCAACAAGCCGGTGGTTGAGTTCGGCATGCCGATGCCATAAGTTCGGTAGGCTGGTGCACGTGTTTGGCAGGCCGACTGTGCGATAATCCTGATACGTGTTTTTAGTCGAAAGTTGATCTAAAGTTGAATTTTGAAACCTAATCTGATAAGGACTAACCCTAAATTCAACCACTATATAAATGGAACTATTTTTTATTGTTCCTCAAATTATTTAAGAAGTATAGAGAGAGTATCCTGTGAGAAAAACTCTGAACTTCTAGAGAGGTATTGTTCAACATCTAGAACCTTCGCTTTTGGTTTTCTCAAATGGTTGAAAGGAGAGGTAACCAAAGAAAAGCTGTACGACATGCGACTACCTGCATTCTGATCGTGGAAAAAAAATAGCAAGGAAGACTGGTTAGTTAAGGCTCTTCTAGGACGTTCTTCTCTAGTTGCAGTTTCTACAGTTTTTAGTCTACTGAAGAGGTACGTAAGATTTTTTATTAATTTATGTACTTAGCATCTCAAACCTGTTATTTGGAAAAGACTTTCATTTAAAAAATTTCAAAATTCCTTTGCGTTCATGTTTTCTAACAGTTTCAACCTAAAGGGAAAATCTCTCGCCTAGGGGAGTTGCCATATATGGCTGCTTCCTTGGAAACCAGACCAAAGATTACCCCCAACCAAATGCTCGAAATAGAAGAGGCCTAACCAAAGTAGATCTCTATTTTCCTTTGTAAATACCCTCTCTAACACCTTTGAGAAGAGGCTAATGAACCCATTATGCTCAAACCAAAAGAGAGAGACTTTCTATAACCTCCATAGCCACAACAATCACCAACTTCACCATTATCATTTTCACCTTAGAACCTCCATAACTACCATAGCCACTATCCATGAACCACCCTTAATTCCCCATCAAATCTTCCTAAAGCACTCACCAACCTCGTCCTCAACCTCAATAATGATACTTCAATTTTATGAAAATTTAGGGGAAAATTTTGATATCGTGGAAATTTTGACAAAATTATAGAAATTACGGAACTTTTACATTATATATATCTCTAATACTTTAGGATACAATAAACTTCATATATAATAGATTTGTTAATACCAAAAGGAAGTTCTGTATGATTTTGTCTTGATTCAAACAATATTGGTACCATGACATGTTATTTGGCAAGCTTAGGCCGTGATTGGGTAAGTGACATCACGGCCTAAGCTTGCCATCCTAACTTGTTGGAAAACCTTAAACTCCGTGCTTTCCGACAAACTCCAAGAACACCCAAGTCAATTACCTAATCTCATTAAAACCCAAAAGCATCTCCAAATCATCTTGAAACCAACCCTGTCCATGTCCTAAATAACCCCTATGCACAAGGAAGATTGAAGCGACCATTAATAGACCACCCTTCTTTTTCTCTCTAAAACCTCTCTCTAAGCCTTAAACTACCCCACTCATTACAGCTGTCCTTCTGTGGGACGGTTCCTCCTACGAGGGTCAACATACCATATCACTTAATCAAGAATCCTATATTTCCAAGCAACACCACCACTAAGTGCATAGGAAATTCCTCCATAGACATTCATATTCCTCTCCCACACCACATGCATGCTCGGAGACCTCTTTTAGCAAAGTCATCATCATCGATAAGTCCAGAACCATAACAAGTCTCACCCTCATAATTGACCGTCCCAAGGGCTACTTGAGTTTAGCTGTAACCCAGTCAGAAACACCATGAAGCGAGCCTAAAATAGCGAAATTTTAGTTGCTCACAACGCCGAAATAGCTGCTGCAGACTCAATTAGCTTCAGCACCCATCACATAGCCACCTCAGCTCCTATCAGACAACACCTAGGCCAATAAGAAAAAGCCACGAAGTTCGTATCCTCCACATGTGAAGGCCTACGACCAAAAACCCCAGCACCATTTAGGGTGCAACACTCGACCACTTTACATAGCAAGGAGATGGTTGTATCTTTCCCATAACCTTGTTTCGACAAGTTTGCCATTATCATCCACTTTTCTATTTATTTGAAACCATTGGGATGTATGCCCTAATTTTATGGATTTAAGCATATTGTGAGCATGTTGTGGATTAATTATCAACAAAAAGTGTGTAGTTATTCTAAAAAAAACTATCTTACCTTATTTGAAAGTAGATAGATTAAAAAACAATTCATTAGAAAATATTGTGTAACTGTATAGAATTAGAAGATTATCTTAGGAGTGACAATGATGCATTTTAAAAGTCAAACTAAGCAAATTTGAACTAATATGAAAGGTTAGAAGATATATTTTACTGTTTTTGTTTTAATCTTCCATTCCCTTTTGATTCTTAACGAGACCATCTCAAATACAAATGTCAACGTGAATGTTATTTTGCCACTTAAAAGAGTAAAAATAATATATTTGATGTATTATTTTATTTTGTGCTTCACTACATAATGTTATTTGAAATGTTATATTTGTCTTTCGTTATAATTATTAAACCTTAAAACTTGTTAAAGTAAGCTTTTAACATTAAAATAATTAAAAAATGAGAATATTAAAATTTTTAAAGAAAAAAAGTCAATCTATTAAAAAAAAGAATCAAATATCAAATTTGTGCCAAACTTGGTGGCAAATTTGTCACCAAGTTTAGCATATAGCAAATTTAGCATTAAAAATAACATTGCATCGAAGAATTTTTTTTTATAGTCAAATTTCAAATTTATCATTAACATGTCAATTTAATATTGCATTAAAGATACTGTAACAATTCTCTCCGGATGCCAAAAAGATATTACCCACTATTGGACTACTAAGTCTAAGCCTCTATCTATACTTGTAGGAGTAAACTTGAAGTTAAAAACTTTTCCAATCCCTACAGCTAGAGGCTTTGTTTAGCAATATCATTAAAGCTTATTAGTTCCAACTATTATAGTGTGAAGTTCTCATATACTACAATATAAATAAAACATACTATAATGTAAAACTCTCATGTGAAACAGTGTTTTAGTTTCAAGTTATTAGCTTCAACAATGTTTCTAAACATTAGCTTCGACTACATTTTCAAACACACTAAGAAATTGCCCACCTCACGTGAGGAGATGGGCCGGCTGTGGTAATGTGTTAGGCACTAAAAATGTCACTCTGGTGATATACATGGATCACATTCCTAACTCTTTTGGAAAGTCATAATTTATTCAAACATGAAACGAAAATTGAACAATATTTTTTTTTACAACTTGAGAAAATATATATATATATATATATATATTATTATGGAACACATTTGGCGTGCACATGCAGTCCTAGAAGGGACTCTGCACCAACTGTAGTGTAGCGACGAGGAAAATTAAGAGATAGTTCCAAATCAATTCCATGACTTGTTCAAAAAATTATTAATAGCTAGCAACAGGATCAAATGGATCCGCCTGATTTAAACTGTAATAATCATTATTTAATTTAATTAATTCAATTAAATTAAACATAACTATTAGTACTATTGATTTATTTTACCATAAAATCAAAGATGGACTATTAGTTTTGATTAATATATCTGTTAGTATTTTTTTCCCTTTAAACCTCATATCTTCCCTTTAACCGGCCACGTCATCCTTATCAGCTGGATTAACACTACTTGGCATATGTCTTATGCATTTCAAGATTTCATATTCGCGGTTTTGATTAAATGGTTGCCACGTGTATTTCCTGTACAATTATTAAGATTTGTGAATTGAGTTAGGATATTGTCAATAGGCAATCATAATGAGTACCCTTAATCATGATAGATAGTTCATTTTATATGTGGAATTTGACTTCTTGACTGAGATGTCTTTAAAATTTCAGCCAGTTTAATGCTAATTTCTTGAGTAGGAAGCTAAAATGCTATCAGACGACATTGACTATATGTGTTTGTATTGTGTGTGTATATATGATTATTAGCTTCTGTATATTTGCATTATACCAATCTCTTTTAACAAATCAATGCAGAAACATTTGATATTGATATATCACTAACTTATCTTTGCCTACACGTAAACTATAATATGTGTACGTATTATAATGTGAAAAGAACTCATTTATTGTAACACCCCGAAGTTAATTAGATGTTAGTAGAATGTAAAATAGTATATTAGTGTGCCATAATAATTATTTTAAACTTAATTTGATCATTTTGTGGAATTTTTAATTTTTTGTTGTTTTATTCTTTTAATAAATTTTAATTACTCTTAATTAATTTCAATTGTTATTTTAGATTTTTAATATAATGATTTGTTAAATATCAAGTTGCTTTTATTTGAAAAAAATGTGTTGCTGCACACGGTTTTGTGCAACTAATTTTGTCTCTCTTCCTCTATTTATTTCACCTCACTCTCTCATTTTCACTCATTCTCTCTCTCTCTTCCCGTGCATCTCTCTCGCTCTCTCTCTCTTCCTCTCTCGGTTTCACTCTCTCTCTCATTCTCTCTTAGAATTTTTGAAAATAAAATTCGATTTCAAGCCTCGGGATTGTGGATTGAAGGCTCGAGAACGCGATTGAGCAATCACAAACTCGATTCAAGGCTTCGATTCAAGGTTAGTTTCTAAATTTCAAAATTTTTTCAATTTTTTAATTTTTCTCGCATTTTGAAATCTAAGCATTTCTAAGCTTAGAAAACGTTCAATCTAGGTTAGATGAACTTAGATTAGCTAGAATACAAACTTTGTTTCATCAAAAATGGATTCAAATCAAGATTTTTCATTTTTTTCTATTTTTCTCATTTTTGGATTTTTCAAAAAAATTTGGTTAAAACTTGTTTTGGTGCATCAAAAAGTAATCTATTATGTTTTTCTATTGATTATGATCATTACCTATGCCTGAGAATTGAGAAAACAGGTTAGGATTGAAGATTTGGGCTTAGGGAGGCCGAGACCCGTGCTTGAAAAATTTTGAAATTTTTCCAGATCGACAGGCCAAACTTCGTGTCCAGCAGGCCGGATTCAAGTGTTCGACAGGCCGGATTCATCCGATCGGCAGGGCGAACCTTGGAAAGTTTGGCCAACCGGACTTGGCTTTTCGGCAGGCCGAATTGTGCAGTTCGGCCAGCCGAACCAGGGCGACCGACAGGCCGACCGAGCATGAAGAAATTTTGTGATTTTTCACCCGTTTTCATTATTTTGAACCCCGATTGAAATTTCAACTTTATAAAATGATTTTATAAACCTAAATGGCACACTAGGACACCATGAGATGATTTACTGACTTAGGATATCTCGGGTTAGATACTAATAGACCTAGTTTTCATTTAAGGTTGTGCGTGGATACGCGGAGCTAACGTATAGCGGATCGGGATTACGGTGTGGGACACCGGCACGAGTGTTGAGGTAGGACTTCTACCCCTTCTTTGGTAGCCAATTTTAAAAGTTTTAGGCTCAAGTGAATTTTTAACAAAAATGTTTTCAATGATTGGTTGAAAAAGTATCTTTATTTACTAATTTCATAAATGGTAAAATTGAGGTGATTTTCATAATAAACCTCATAATGAATATGAATGATCTTATTTGGTAAAACGAGATTTTAATAATCATGAAAAGATATATGTATATATATATTTTAGGGTATGTAACGTCCCTAAGTGGGGGTTAACAGTTTTTATTAAATAAAATAAAGATTAAAAAATACAAATCGTCAAAGTAATTTGCCCGGGACTTAAATAAAAACTCTTAAATTAAAATAAAAACATAATCAAATAAATAAACCACAGTTTAATGTAGCACCTTAAATTTTAATAATATACAACTGTCATCATCATCATTTCAACCCTCAACAAATCTTAATACAGTCACAGAAAATAACAATCGATGCTTACGTTATCATGAAGATCATTCGTTGCATTCAAAGCAATCTCAACGTAATATA
>CAMOHE010056300.1:4145-77602 GCA_946598075.1 Artocarpus hirsutus | reverse complement strand
GGTTGTGCGTGGATCCGCGGAGCTAACGTATAGCGGACCAGGATTACGGTGTGGGACACCGGCACGAGTATTGAGGTAGGACTTCTACCCCTTCTTTGGTAGCCAATTTTAAATGTTTTGGGCTCAAGTGAATTTTTAACAAAAATGTTTTCAATGATTGGTTGAAAAAGTATCTTTATTTACTGATTTCATAAATGGTAAAATTGAGGTGATTTTCATAATAAACCTCATAATGAATACGAATGATCTTATTTGGTAAAACGAGATTTTAATAATCATGAAAAGATATATGTATATATATATTTTAGAACATGATGCCATATCAGAGATCGGGTCGTGTAATATGCGACCTTGGGGGCAGGTCCCAAAACCCAGCTAGGTCACTACGGTAATAAATTACATATGGTTTGCCCCAGGAAAAGAAAATGGTATTCTTTCTGGTCGACCTATTTAATATATTTTTGGTAAGGAAAGTTTTTATTAAATTTTCATCTATTTATTTGTTTGTTCTAGTTCATTTTCTTCATATTTATTTGATTAACGAAGTTTTTTTAAAGTTAAATATTTTCAAAATTATAGTCCTACTGAGTCTTTCGCTCATGTTTTATTTGTTTTAAAATCTTACCCTATAGGTGGATATCAACTTAGGATCGGAGAAGAGTCCGTTGACCAGACTTGTGATTAGTAGAAGATTTTAGTAGGTTGTAGTACAAAAATTCGAGGCATGTAAGATCTTAACTTTTTCTTTTACTCTGGACTGTGGTTGTATTGTAATATTGTCAGTAATGTGTATGTGCACAAGATGTGGGTCAATAGGACCCATTCTCGCCTCACCCTATATTTTTATTATTTTTATTATTATTCCTTATTGTTTATTTTATTATTTCATTTGCTCGAATATTATAACTGCTTGTTTTAAATAAACAATTTTTAAAATTATCACATTTTTATTTATAAATTTAATTCATAAAACCTAATTTTTAACTAAATTCCTACTTAATTAACTTAATTAATCTACTACGTCACCTCCCGTACTCCAGGGCGTGACATTTATTAAATGTTGGGTCACAATAAAAGGCGAAAAGTAAGGTTTTTTTTTTTTTTTGGTCCCTAACTAATCTTTTCAAAAATTAGTGGACACTATGATATTATTTTCTCCTTGGCTTTTAACTTTTTATTATATTTACTCTGTTAACAATTTACAAAAGCCATGTTAATGTTAAACTCAATCATTACAAGTTACCGTAGTCCTTAACTACAACAATAGTCAGTTAATAATTTGAATGACAATTTTAACTGAATATCATTATCTTTTAGTTCCAGTTCCAACGGCATGACAGCCCCCCCATCGACTAGATTTATGAACATTCCGTCAATTCTTGGAGAAATACTTATGCATTGTCTTTCGGCATTATAAATTTAGAGTGAAGGAATTCAAATTTAGGATTTTTATACAGTAAATAAGTATAGAAAATTTTCATGCAATTATTGTGGAAGATTTCTAATAAATTGATCGATATTTCCGATATGTATATATCTCAGTCATGAAAGGTTGGAAATGTAATTTTTTTTTTTTTAGCTAGGCATATATGTACATTTTTATTAGTCATGTTTCTTAAATTATTAGTTATGAAACTGAACTTTGTGTTAGTAACACCCTCCCCCTAAATAAAAAGAAATCTTGAAGTTTTATTCCAAGTAGTACATCAACAAAACATGTCCTCATCAAGAAGCCTTGTTTTAGAGCAATATTGATTAGTCCTTGCCAAAATTTTCATTCCGTTCTATATCTCTTCAAAATTTGTAGTCTAATTCTAAAGACATCCTCTCTACAACGTAAAGTAGGCCTGGGATCATGTACGTACGTGCATACATAACCATAGTAACAGATGTACAGACTGCTATCAGTTAAATTATGAAAAAATTATATGTTATACTACATTTTTAAAAGTTGTGTTTATTCATGATATACTTAGAAAAAATTATGCCACAATATATTATATTATTAGAGTGTTTGGTAATGTGAGTTAGAACCATGGTTAGAACTAAAGTTGGTTAAAAACATTGTAGCATATGAAAACTTTGTACAGCAACATCTTTTTTTTATTTTTTTTATTTTTTACTGTAACATGTGAAAGTTTTTTTTACTGTTTGAGTTAACCTTATGAGTTCTAACTCACAAGGTGATATTTCTCAGAAGTGAATCTTAAAAAACGGCATTTGTAAAAATTCCCCTTAAATTATTCTATGTAGTATGAGATATTGGTTATAATGGGGAATGAAATTGTACTCGATCAGTAGATACTCAATATATATGCAACGCCGCTATACAGGGGTTAACAGTTTTTAAATAAATAAAATAAAAATCAAAAAATAAAGATAAAACATCAAAGTAATTTGCTCGGGACTTAAATAGAAAGTCTCAAAATAAAAATAAAACATAAATAAATATATAAACCACAGTTTAATGTAGCACCTTAAATTTTATAATATACAACTATCATCATCATAATTTCAACCCTCAACAAATCTTAATACAGTCATAGAAAGTAACAATTGATGCTTACATTATCATGAAGATCATTCTTTGCATTCGAAGCAATTCTAACGTAATATAACTACATAGCTTCCTCAACTATTTTTCTTGTAACCATCTCACACTTAGTGAGTCCTGAAAAGAGGAAAATATAAGGGAATAAGGAACAACATGCTCAGTAGGGAAAATCATTACTCACCTTAAGGTTTTATTCTTTACCACATTAAATCTGCATGGTTAGTTAGTATCCATCATTATCCAAATTATGTAATTTATTATGATCATATTCCATAGATACCATAGTTAATCATTACCAAGTTTCAGACATATACATATATACAATATTAACATTCATCATTATTCTTAGGTATTTACATTACATAAAGTATCACTCAACTTATCGAAATCTAAATGGGCATACTTGGCCACCCTCCAAACATTTCGAGGGTATTCCGATGAGGGGACATGAAGCCCCGAGTCCTCATCAAATCGATTCTTGTATAGTGTGTTCTGGGACTTTCGACCAAAGGAAGCGTCATCACCTTCACCTTATTTTACCTTTTGGGGTAATCGTGCCCAAAGACGTAACCGCCGCCCTCTTCACGTCTCACCATTTGTCAATGTTCCATTATTATTTATAGAGTCAATTTTTCTAACCATGTTTTCCAACTTATAACAACATATGTTAATTCATTATGTTCCTCGCTAATCAATACAGGGCGAGTTCATGTCATAGTTTGATATGTGATTATCATATAATAGCAGTTCAACATAGATACATAAATCTTGTGGTAAAACAATCAATTTTAATTCCATAAAAACCTTACAAAAGATGAGTAATAGAATCCCTACCTTTCAAGCTTCTCAACAATCTTTTAGTCTCGGAATTAATTAACGTTAGCTCTACACACCTTTGATCCTAAGTCATGCATAAAGACAATTAAAATTAAAGCACAATATATAACCACATCCATAAATGAATTAAGTATAAATCTATATATTTTAGTCTCTAATAAGATTCATAAATCACTTAGGATGGTTTTGGAAAGGTTGTAAGACATTCAGGGATTAGAAGATGAGCAAAGTTAGGTTCACTATCTACAATTAGCACCTAGGTTAATAGGTAGTTTACTTAAGGTAGATGGGTAGTTTACTGCCACTGATAAGTATACTAGTTTCCAATCCAAGAATTGAGAAATTTATAAAAAATAAAATACAACTTCGATTTATGCTCATGATAGCTCGTTGGAAAGCTTAAGATGTCTACTTTTAAAATATGTAAACCAATTTATAAAATTCATTTTCATCTAATCCCAGGATTTCAAGAAAGACTACTGCCCATAGAGATAATACAAGGTTTATGGAAGGTTAAGTTTCTCTTTAACCCAAAGCATATTATTCTTATTCAACATCTCAAAATCATTCCAAAATACGTAGCATGCATGCATTATATAATCATAATAAAAATATTCTCATAAGTTTTATATCAAAATCATCATCAAACCAAAATAAAGGTTGGTTGTCGGTTTTAATTCAAGACTTAAGTTTTTGTTCATAAATGCTCAAATATGCATGCTAATATAATAAGAAATTTGCATGAACTTTGAACACGAAAATTATAGATTAAAGATGGAGAAACACATACTAAAAACAAAGTTTGAATTAAAGAAATCCTACCTCCTTTGAAAAACACCAAAGTTCGGGTAAAAATAAAGCTTAAATTGACTCAAAAACAACTTCAAACATGGCTGAAAATTATAGTTACTTTGGCTGCAAAGAAAGATTTATGCTTTGTGTCTTTAGTTAAAAATTGAAGTGAGAAAGGGAGAGAATGAGAAACTAGAGAAGAAGGTGGTGATGGTTGAATAAAAAGCATCAAAATAATTGAGGAGTGGGAGATAATTATAGGTTTATGAGGAAAGTAGTAGGAAGAAACAAATGAGCATTAAAAGAAAATATTATCATGTCTCCCTTAGAAACTTTTAGTAATTAATGTTTACATAATTGAAGGGGCAAATGGGACAAGTTGTGGAAGAAGATGAATAAAGCATTAAAATGGTGGTTGAGAAAATATATCAATGTCTCCTAGTAGTTGAGATAAATTAATTCTATGTCTCCTTCAGAGACCTTTAGCCAAATGAGAAGGAGATTACTTAATTGAGCATTAATGTAAGGGGATAAGGTTGGTAGAGGTGGATGATAGGTAAATTTTGAATGTTTCTTATGGAGATTTGGTAAGAAGTTCTAAAGTGACATTTTATTCATTAAATTTACAAAAATCATACCTATTAAAATAACGAGCATTTCAATATATAATATATCTTACATGCACACTTTTAATAAAATTAAATTTAGTAACTTCTTAGTAGGAACAAAAAAAAAAAAAAACACTAGTAAGTAATTTGGCTTTCAACCATTAAAAAATAAATAAATAAATCATAAGGTTTTAAAACATGAACTAGTGGTAAAGATTTTTAGAGTCCGTTTGGTTCATAGATTTGAATAAAAAATTTGTGAAACACCTGTTATTTTAACGGGTATGATTTTTATAAAGATCATATGAATAAAATGTCACTTTAGTATTTCTTACCAAGTCTCCATAGGAAACATTCAAAATTTACCTATCACCCACTTCTACCAACCTTGTCCCCCTACATTAATGCTCAATTAAGTAGCATCTTTTTCATTTAGCTAAAGGTCTCCGAAGGAGACATAAAATTAATCCACCTCAATTACTAGGAGACATTGATTTATTTTCTCAACCATCTTTTTAATGCTTCCTTCATCTTCTTCCACAATTTGCCCCCTCAATTATTTTGGCATTATTTGCTAAAAGTCTCCATGGGAGACACGATAATATTTTCTTTTAATGCTCATTTGTTTCTTCCTACAACTTTCCCCATAAACCTACAATTATCTCCCGCTCCTCAATTATTTTGATGCCTTTTTATTCAACTATCACCACTTTCATCTCTAGTTTCTCATTCTTTCCTTTCTCACTTCAATTTCTAACTAAAGACACAAAGCATAAATCTCTCTTTGCAGCCAAAGTAACTATAATTTCTAGCCATGTTTGAAGTTATTTTGGAGTCAATTCAAGCTTGATTTTTACCCAAACTTTGGTATTTTTCAAAGGAGTCTTGAGGTAAGTTTTCTTTAATTCAAACTTGGTTTTAGTATGTGTTTCTCCATCTTTAATTTATAATTTTCGTGTTGAAAGGTCATGCAAATTTCTAATTATGTTAGCATGCATATTTGAGTATTTATGAACTAAAACTTAAGTCTTGAATTAAAACAGATAACCAACCTTTATTTTGGTTTGATAATGATTTTGGTATAAAACTCATGAGAATATGTTTATTATGATTATATAATGTATGCTGCATATTTTAGAATGATTTGGGATTTTGATCAAAGATAATATGCTTTGAGTTAAAGAAGAACTTGACATTCCATAAACTTTGTAATACCTCTATGGGCAGTGGCTCTTTCTTGAAATTTTGGGATTTGATGAAAATGAATTTTATAAATTGGTTTGCATATTTAAAGAGTAGACATCCTAAGCTTTCCAACGAGCTATCATGAGACTAAATCGAAGTTGTATTTTATTTTCTATGAAATTTTCAATTCTCGGATTGAAAACTAGTAAACCTACTAGTGACAATATACCACCCGTCTACCTTAAGTAAATCACATGTAAACCTATGTGCTAATTGTAGATAGCGAACCTAACTTTGCTCACCTTATAATCTCTTAATGTCTTGCAACATTTTCAACACTATTCTAAGTGATTTATGAATCTTATTAAAAACTTACATATGCAGATTTACACATAATTCATTTATAGATGTGGTTATATGTTGTGCTTTAGTTTTAATTGTCTTTATGCACGACTTAGGATCAAGGGTGTATGAAGCTCACGTTAATTAATCCCGAGATTAAAATATTGTTGAGAAGCTTGACAGGTAAGGATTCTATTACTCATCTTTTGTGAGGTTTTATGGAATTAAAATTGATTGTTTTACCACAAGATATATGTATCTTTGTTGAACTGCTATTATATGAGAATCACGTATGAAACTATGACATAAACTCACCTTGTATTGATTAGCGAGGAACATAATGAATTAACATATGTTGTTATAAATTAGGAAGCATGGTTAGAAAAATTGACTCTATAAATAATGATTGAACATTGAGAAATGGTGAGACGTGAAAAGGTAAAATAAGGGAGAGGTGATGACGCTCCCTTGGGTCGAAAGTCCCAGAATGCACTGTACAGGAATCGACTTGGTGAGGACTCGGGGCTTGATGTCCCCTCACTGAAATACCCTTGGAATGTTGGGAGGGTAGCCTAACACGCCCATTTGGGTTTCGATAAGTTGAGTGATACTTTATGTAATGTGGATACCTAAGAATAATGATGAATGTTAATATTGTATATATGTATATGTATGAAACTTGGTAATGATTAACTATAGTATCCATAGAATATGATCATAATAAATCACATAATTTGGATAATGATGGAAACTAACTAACCATGCAGATTTAATGTGGTAAAGAATAAAACTTTAAGGTGAGTAATAGTTTTCCCTACTGAGCATGTTGTCGCTCATTCCCTTATATTTTCCTTTTTTCAGGACTCACTAAGTATGAGATAGTTACAAGAAAAACAGTTGAGGAAGCTATGTAGTTATATTACTTTGAAATTGCTTCGAATGCAAAGAATGATATGCATGATAATGTAAGCATAAATTGTTACCTTCTGTGATTGTATTAAGATTTGTTGAGGGTTAAAATGATGATGATGATAGCTGTATATTATTAAAATTTAAGGTGCTACATTAACTGTGGTTTATTTATTTGTTTATGTTTTATTTTTATTTTGAGAGTTTTTATTTAAGTTCCAGGCAAATTATTTTGATGTTTTATCTTTATTTTCTGATTTTTATTTTATTTATTTAAAAACTGCTAACCCTCATATAGGGGCGTTACAATTTGAATGAAGATTTAAATTTTTATGAGAGAATATACTGTAACAAAATAATTCGAACCGTAATTTGAACCAACAAACCAAACGGCTCTTAGTGGAAAGTCCTCCGTAAATTTATCATAATCAACAAGTCAGAAACACGTGTAGTACCATCAGTAACCTTGGCGACCACAAAAACTCCCAATAGTGAAAGATGGTATTTTAAGTGGTTTACCAACGCCCAGCGGTAATTTTCATGTTTCATTAATCGTCCTTGTCTTATGTGGATGACCAACGGTGTTTCTGAAATTTCACGTTGTAATTAATATAGTAGTGCTTATCTTAATCATCATTGACCGTAGAGTGAACTGTTCACATTTCTTTTATTTCCATGTACTCAGATGGATGCTTCCATGCATATTTACATGCATTCGTCGGTCCAGTTCTGTTTAATTATCCACTTTTTCCCATTAACTAATTCATGGAGCTAATATTTGTTTTTCTTATAGTCGATTTTCTTTTTCTTTTTCTCTTCTTGGGTGATAAACTTAATTTATTCTAGACTTCTTCAATTCATCAACACCCTGATAGACTAAAGAAAAATAGAGAGAGATATTAAAGAAGAGAATGATTGAAAGAAGAAGAGTTTTTTAAGAAGAGAGACAAAGTAGTAGAGAGTAAATATATGTATTAATAATAATCAAATTGAAAACCCCAAGTAATCCTAATTATAGATAAACATTAAATAAAATAATTCTAAATAATTCTAAATAGCATGTGAAATTTTTTTTTTCTGTTTGAGTTAACCTTATGAGTTCTAACTCACATGGTTATATTTCTCAAAAATGAACCTTGAAAAACGACATTTGTAAAAATTCCCCTTAAATTATTCTATATAGTGTGAGATATTGGTTATAATGGGGTATGAAATTGTACTCGATCAGTAGATACTCAATATATATAATATATCTTACATGCACACTTTTAATAAAATTAAATTTAGTAATTTCTTAGTAGGAACAAAAAAATAAAATAAAAAACAATAGTAAGTAATTTGTTTTTCAACCATTAAATTTGTTAAAAAAAAAACTAAATCCTAAGGTTTTAAAACATGAACCAGCGGTAAAGATTTTTAGAGTCCGTTTGGTTCATAGATTTAAGTAAAAAATTTAAATAAAAATTTAAATTTTTATAAAAAAATATACTGTAATATAATAATTTAAATTGTAATTTGAACCGACCAATCAAAAGACTCTTAGTGAAAAGTCCTCCCTAAATTTATTATAATCAACAAGTCAGAAACACGTGTAGTACCATCAGTAAGCTTAGCTACCACAAAAACTCCCAATAGTGAAAGATGGTATTTTAAGTCGTTTACCAACCCCAGCGGTAATTTTCATGAAATTTCACGTTGTAATTAATATAGTAGTACTTATCTTAATCATCATTGACCTAGAGTCAACTGTTCACATTTCTTTTATTTCCATGTACTCAGATGGATGCTTCCATGCATATTTACATGTATGGGGTGTTTAAAAAAATAGTAAGAATCAATGGTTAGAATCATTTTTATTGTAATATGTGAAAGTTTTATATTGTAGTAAATTTTTTTATTGTTACTGTAGCATATAAGAGCTTTATATTGTTTATAACTGAGTTTATGGTTCCCACCACCTAACTAAACAAGAGGTATTCGTCGGTCGAGTTCTGTTTAATTATCCACTTTTTCCCATTAACTAATTAATGGAGCCAATATTTGTTTTTCTTATAGTCGATTTTCTTTTTCTTTTTCTTTTCTTGGGTGATAAACTTAATTTATTCTAGACTTCTTCAACTCAAAACAATCGTGTTGATGCAAGACCCCGATAGACTAAAGAAAAATAGAGAGAAAGATATTAAAGAAGAGAATGATTGAAAGAAGAGTAGTTTCGTGAGAAGAGAGACAAAGTAATAGAGAGTAAATATATGTATTAATAATAATCAAATTGAAAACCCCAAGTAATCCTAATTATAGATAAACATTAAATAAAATAATTCTAAATAATCCAAAGATTAAAATAGCTTGAACACTACATTTAAACTCTCAATATTTTTATCTTTGTTCTTGATAGCGAATATCAATTATATTTCCAATTCTATGGTGAAACGCCACTTTCTTTCATTACTACTCATGTATTTGGACTTTTGTTTTGGTTGCGTTTAATACTGCAATTGTTTTAGTAAAAGCGATGTTTATTACGTCGTTTGTGTAAATTTCCCATGCATTTTAGCTATCTCTCTAGTTTTGTTTTCTAATAATAGAGTGGTTAGAACTATCGGTTAGAACTGTAAATATTGTAGTATTTGAGAGCTTTACACTGTAGAAACTTTTTTGTTTTTATTGTAGTATATGAGAACTTTATACTGTTTATAACTGAAAAGTTGGTGAGAACAAACTAATGCCAAACACGCTAATTATAACTGATTTAATTGTCATAATTATTTTATAAATTGTGTGCACACAAAAACTGAGGCCTCTTCTTAACAACCAATATGACATTAGGGTCATTTGATTTTTTTTTTTTTAATCTGCAAGGTGTAGACAATCTGTAAAGTACGTTTCTACTGGTGGCTTCCAATAGTAGACTTTCTTTTCAAAGTTTTATCAATCATTTCTGAGACCTAGATTGCAAAGTCCTCCCATGAAACAGATAAATAGCTTTCTAGTTTGGCCCATGCACAGTGATAATATGCAGGACTTGTTTGCTCTGCAATTACATTTTCGATGCTTTATATCCTTTGCCCCATCATTGAGTATATTTTTTCTTTCCAAACTTGAACGTTGATTTTTCCCATTTTTATGCTTCATTGTATGTGAAAAAATAAGTAAATACCAAATTCCATTTTATATGCTAAAATATACGAAGGAAATTACAAGAAAAAAAAGAAACTCATTTTTTTTTTGTTTTTTAGTGTCCTATGTTACAAGGCTTCATCTTCCTACTTCCTAATTAAATTATCATGCACTGGCAATTCTAATTAATTAACATTGTGATTTTTCTTCTACAGAGAAGTGTGTATAGAGAAAGGATAAAAGCAAAAAATAATCAAATTGTTAGTCCAAAGACAAATAATAGTTGATGATTAATTGGCCAAAACAGATGAAAATTGAGAAGGTAATAGGTGTGCAAAAATATTCTTTGTGAACGTTGACTGGTACAACCAAAATAATGCACAATAAGTAGAAAATGACATGCATTGAACATTAGAATGGTGTTTGACAAAATCAATTCTAACAAAAATTTTTGATTGCTATAGTGTAAATCTCTCACAAGCTATAATACTTAGAAAAAATAATCTTCAATGTAAAGTTCTAACATGCTACGATTTTCAATTCAACAGTTTCAGTTATAACTACAATTCTTAAACACCAGTGACTGACTGAAAGCTCTGCAAATCATGAAAATTCTTAGTGTATATCATTCGGGGTTGAAAAAATAATACATAATTTAGTATGGGAATGGATTGCAATTGTTTGGCATTTTCTAGAAAAGCTTCACCTAAAACTCTTGAATAGTCATCTCATTAAATATGCTCATCTATCAATTTTAGAAACTACAGGCACATACATACCTGCTCAGAAATTGTGTGATACACATGATATTAAAACTAGAAATGATATTGTGTCAGAGTTATGGGTTAGATTTTGTCTATTTAAAGAGCAGTAGATTTTGTCTGGTGCCATTAAAATCCCTATTATTCAGAAACTAGTAAGTCTAGTATACTATCAATTAGATTGAGTCTATTATTTTATAAATAACCAGATTTTAACCACATAATGATGAAACGATTTTTTTTTTTTTTTTTTGGCTTGCAACCTCCTCCTTAATCTTATCAATTTGTTTTTTTGTTTGGCATTTTGAAAGTTTCTTTCTCAAAAACTGAGATTTGTTTCATTTAGTTTCTTCCTCTAGTATTTTTTTTTAGGTTCTAAAAATATGTAATTCTCTACAATTTCCCAAAAAAGAAGTTCATGAATAAGTAATTTTATTGATGTTGCTATAAAGTATACATAAAAAAGAGGGAAAAAAAACTACAATTGAGGAATCTTATTTTTCCCTTAATTGTTAGCATTTTCATCCAAGTATAATTCCTAACCTATTAAACGAGTATCGTTAATGTATTTTGGTTGGGACGAAATCCCTGTAGATGCATGTTAAATTATATATACGACACGTTAGGCGGTTTTGGGTTATCTACTATAATGAACAGGGAAAGATTTCTTTGGTAGGAGTTGGAAAAATGGATTATCGGTAGGATTTTTTTTTTTCTTTGCCATTAAATTTGTATCAAAAACTGTTTGTTTTTTATACTTTTGATTTTGATGCCTTTTCTTTTTTTTATCTTTTTAAAAGAGATCTATTAAGGATCTGCTTAAAAAAAAATAAGTGTTAAGACAATAGGATTGGGCGACGCTAGAGAATACTTTACTGTCCTCAAAAACTATCCTTATCCCTATTGAAGAGAGTGTTTGGTAACATAGTTAGAACTACAAGTTAGAACAATCTTTTGCTTTACACTGTGAGAAGTTTATACTGTAGCATATGAGAATGTTTGTAGCATGTGAGAAGTTTATACTGTAGCAATCTTTTGCTTTACACTGCAGTATACAAGAGCTTTACACTGTAATAAGTTCCAACTAGGTTTGCCAAACGAAGCTGAAGAGAGGTGAAGATGGAATTGGGGAATTCATGTTAGGGAGGACGGAGACTATTACAGTCAACGAAAACTTCAATAGGTTATAAGAAAAAGTAAGTTGAAATTAATCTTCAATTCTACCTAGATTTATTTTTTTTTTGACAAAAAAAAATAAATTTCAATAAAAAATGTAGAAATCAATGTTAAGAATATTAGATTGATACTAATTATAGATCTTTTGAAAAATAGATGGATAATTCTTATGGTAGAGAAGGTAATTTTGCTCCACCAATAGAGCACGATATTTTAGTCATCTAATTAAGATTTTAACGGTATTATATACTACTATTCATGTAAAAATTTACGCTTTTGTCCATATAATATTTGATAATTGAAGTGAAATTGAAATCCCCTAATAATTTAACATTTCAACAAGTTGAACTCTATGATGCAATATATATGGACACAGCAGGACAATATAAAATTAGAGCGCGTATGATTTGAAAGAAAAGGGGGCAGATACTTGCAAATGATGCAAAACAGTTGGGCTCCAGGTTTTAGTCATCAAATTAAGATTTTAACGGTATTATATACTACTATTCATGTCAAAAATTTACATGTTTGTCCATATAATATTTGATAATTGAAGTGAAATTGAAATCCCCTAATAATTTAACATTTCAACAAGTTGAACTCTATGATGTGATATATATGGACATAGCAGGACGATATAAAATTAGAGCGCGTATGATTTGAAAGAAAAGGGGCAAATACTTGCAATTTGATACAAAACAGTTGGGCTTTAGATTTTAGTCATCGAATTAAGATTTTAACGGTATCATATACTACTATCCATGTTAAAAATTTACGCGTTTGTCCATATAATATTTGATAATTGAAGTGAAATTAAAATCCCCTAATAATTTAACATTTCAACAAGTTGAACTCGATGATGCAATATATATGGACACGGCAGGACGATATAAAATTAGAGCGCGTATGATTTGAAAGAAAAGGGGGCGGATACTTGCAAATGATGCAAAGCAGTTGGGCTCCAGATCATTTAATACACGTTACTTTTCAACTTTAGAAAACCAAAAATTTCCTCCACTCGTCTTAATTCTATCCCCATCATTATTATAGCAACCCCAAGAAGAAAAATATATTATTATTTAAGAGACTAGAAGAAATATTTAGGGCTGTTGGATCATTTAGGAGATTGCAACTATTGGGTCTATTTGCAACCATTCGATCCACCTCGTTTATTGCCTCATCAATTATAGAGCTTAGAGATGAACTATATTAATCCAGCGGTTCTGGTTTGGTTTGCATGGAAGTAAATGGTTGGCGTAGCCCTAAATTGATGGCTACATTTGTATAAGTCTTGGCCACATGATTTACTACTTCAAACCCTTTTGAGATGTCTCTTTACAATTATCAAGAAAATTACAATTTGTTCTCTAGCTAACCCAATAGGGCTAAAACACAGGTTAAGTTGGAATTTGATTGATCAATATATTAATGAATTTTGTTGTTTATTTCTACCATTCTACAAGTCTTGGCCACATCATGACTATTACTTCAAACCCAACTTGAGATGTCACTGTACAAGTCACAAGAAAATTACAATTTTGGTCTCCAACCGAATGATACTAAGACACTGATTAACATGAGGAATGATTTCCAGATTAATCAATTTTAGTATTTATATGGCTACTATTTTATAGGCCTTGGCCATATGATAACTACTATTCCAAGCCCTTCTGAGATCACACTGCAAGTCACAAGAAACTTAAAATCTGGTCTCTAAATTAAGTCTTTAACAAAACGACACTTGAACAATGATCAAATTAATTAATAAAATGTGTTGACTTATAAATTAATAAACTATTAAGCCTTTTCATGTATGTGATGGAGTGAGAGGTCGATTTAATACTTTGATATTATATTATAAGATGAAGAATAATTTGAACTAATTAGAAGCTTAAAATTAGAGATTAATATAATAATATGGATACTATTACAGGTAAACTACATATCGACCCTAAGGACTTTAGGATGAGATAATATTGTAGCCTGTAAATAGATCTTACTAAGTGATTATGAGCCCTTTTGGTGTAGTTTTTGCTTGCACTTTAGGCAGTAAAAGAAGAGAAACAAAGCTGAAGCTTTTTAGTAGGTGTTTGAAACCATATATTTAAAAGAGCTTAAATGCATCAAAATAGTTTTAAAATTTTTAAATAAGTAATAAAAATATTGTAATGAAGTTTATAGTGTCTTTTTAGAACTATAGTACAAGTTTGAAAGCTATTTCAAAAATGTTTTCTTGAGAAGCTACGTTGTATGGTTTTGACTGAAAGACACATTTGAAGAGGCAAAACGCTTCTATAAATAGCTTATGAACTTAAGAAGACGGAAGTAGCTTCTAATAAACCCTTCAAAACAAACCCTATATTTAGGCAATTTCCAGCTAAAAAGGAACTCATGGGCCCTTAAATACCATCAATACACCTCACTTCCTCCCAAAGTTGAACTCATCATATCACTTGTGATATTTACGTGCCCACAAATTACTATATAATTTCTTAGATATGGTCGCGTAGTGGAGTGCATTTATGGACCATGGTGTTACTTTCTTTGGAAAGACCTTGCAGTTAACTGTTCACGAGTTCTGTGTATTTTGCTCCTTTGTATTTTATTGAAAACATATATAGTTGGCATACATACATATATTACCAAAAAAAAAATTGAAAAAAAAAAAGAACGACTGTGAACAAAAATTGATGAATTAGAAGATGCAGTACAGAAAATCAAATGTACCAAACAACCACTTTACAACAATGCTTCCGCGGTTCCCCTTTCTTTGGGATAAAGAAGGCAGCAGGACAACTTGCTAATTCTTTTGAAGGCGTCAAATGCTTAAACAAAACCGCTACAGAGACTAGCTAATTAATTATACTCTTAATTTAATTACATTTGCTTATTCGTTAATATCTTTTTTTCAATTATTTGGTAGAAAAATAATTTTTGAATATTTTCAAATTTGGATTCTCGGGCCTGAGCCTAATAAGAACTCAACATTGGTCCAGCTGTCCATGGCTTGATATTTTTTAAAGTACCATTGTTTTAAGGACACAGGTCATTATCTAAATTTATTATATTAATTTAATGTGAGGACAACAACTTGTACACTGTTTTTGCTAAATCACCACTTTGGGCTTAAATTCTTCTCATATAATATATATATATATATATATATATATATAAAATACCAAATCACATTGCATAGCATTAAATTTCTTTGCTCCAAAACCCCCCCGCTCTCTCTTTCTCTCTCTCTCTCAAGACTTGCTCTGTCTCTCTTTCTCTCTCTCTGCGTTAAAACTTGCTCTGCTTTTGCTGGCTCTTGAACTTGTTTATTTTTTTTGGTTCTAATAATACCCGTAAAAAAAAAAAGAAAAAGAAGAAGAAGAAAAAAGCAAAAATGGGAGTTTTGGACAAATTTTCAGACTATTTTACGTTTGAGAGGCACAGAAAGAGACGAAAATCAATGCAGGTATTCTTCAATAACAATCCCCTTTTCCCCTTTTCTTTCCTTTCTAAGAGGTTTGTTTAGTGGTGGATACATATATGTAAACATATATACATACATATATATATATATATATAATATGATCTTGTTTTCTTTTATCTTGTTATGTCTTTTGTTTATTTGATTATGCAGACAGTTGAAATCAAGGTGAAAATGGACTGTGATGGCTGTGAAAGGAGAGTTAGAAATGCTGTCACCTCCATGAAAGGTTCAAAAGCTTAAACTTCCTTCTTTCTAATTAGTATTTTATTCTTCAACACAAACAAGTGATATATATATACATATATATACTGAATAAGTATATATATATATATATATTCTTGTTTCATAAGGCATATCTAACTCAAACATAGTTTTTTTTTTTTAAATGAGAGTACATATAATACTAAAGAAGGTTTTTCTTTTTTTTAACCATGAGAAATTACCCATGATCTGTTATAGTTCAAAACTCAATCAGACCAATCCCCTTGGGCTCTTCAACTAAAAGACTTTGACTAGTCGATGTTTTCCCCCAAGTTTCATGTCATTATTTATTACCATTGGAAGTTGAGGAGTAAGTTACTTAACTGCAAGAAAAATAAAACGGAATAGGATCAATTTAATTTAATATAGTTTATATTATTGTTGTTGTTTGTAGAAGACTAGAATTAATCTGCAAGCTAGTTAAATTTCTTCTGAAACTGCGTGCCACAACTGCCAACTTTATAATTTTTTAATGCACCCCTTATTACTACGTTTTTATTTATTTATTTTTTTAATTCTTATAGATTAAAGTGGTATTTGAAAAGTGATAAGAACCGTTGGTTAAAACCATTTTTACTGTAACATGTAAGAGCTTTACATTAAAATAATTTTTTTTATTGTTACTGTAACATTTGAGAGCTTTATATTATTTATAATTTCTACCATTATATCAAACATGGGGTAAGATTTATATTATGTCACTTTCTTTCTAATAGAGAGGGAAGAAATAAAAATTACTTTGTACAAATATAGAATTATAAAGGACTAGAACATACCCATTTTGTATCTGCTTTCGTGATCGATCTTATCACAATTAATGCAATTTAAATTTCACAAACCAAACAAGTCCATAGGGAAAATTTGAAAAAAAAGGTTAAAGAAAATTAATACATACCATAAATAGCGTTCCAACTTATAACCACCAGAATTGTCTGACTAATTAATTACTAATACAAAAATATTAATTATTTCTGTGGAAACGTATGTAGGTGCAAAATCAGTGGAGGTGAACAGGAAGCAGAGCCGAGTGACAGTGACGGGTTTTGTGGAGCCAAACAAGGTGTTAAAGAAAGTGAAGAGCACTGGTAAGAGGGCTGAGTTCTGGCCGTACGTGCCTTACAACTTGGTAGCTTATCCGTACGTGGCACAGGCATACGACAAGAAAGCTCCCTCGGGTTACGTGAAGAACGTCGTTCAGGCACTCCCCAGCCCAAATGCCCCGGATGAGAAGTTCACCTACATGTTTAGTGATGAAAATACAAATGCATGTTCCATCATGTAATGTAATTAACCACATAAATACATAGATAGATATATGTGTTTATGTTTTTGTGTTAAAAGGTGGATGTATCATATCAGGGGCCTGTTTTGTTGGTGATTGTCAATTAGTGGGCAGTTTTGTAAGATTGTCTGAGTTTGAGTCTGAGTTTGAGTTTGGGTTTGGGTTTCGAGATGTAATTAATCACTCTGCAAGTTTAAATGTTTTATTTTATTTTATCAGATATCAAGTTGATTATTATTTTGGAGCAATTCTATTTAACCTTATAGGGTTACAATCTCGTTATTAATAAAACTATAGGTTTAGTCTAAAAAATATACTACATATTAGACTATGGCATGCAATTCTATGAGTAACAGGATTTTAACCACAAGGGGATAAAAAAGATTTTTCTTTTTTTCCACCTCTTTCAAAAAAAACATTAAATTTTTTTTTAGGAAAATAGTCTGTAGTTGATCAATTAGATCTGATCGACCAATGACCAGTAATATTAACCGACGTTAGTTAAACACTTATCTATTGGTCAATTAATGATTGATACTAAGTCAATAAATCAATAAGTCAATCATTGGTTATTTTTTAAAAAGAACTCTTTTTAATTTAACAAAACTTGAGACGTATTAAAATAATTTTAGAATTGCTATTTTCCTATACATCCCAACTTTTTATTATATTACTATAACTCCAGTTGATACAAAATATATAAAAGTTTCAAAATTGAGTTTTTCAATAATACTAATGCCTCTTTCGGCTAATGATTGAAAAATAATTACACAACTCCATTTAAATGTGAGAATCTAATTGAGTTTTACTCCTGATTTATTAATACCATCGGACAGTCTATCAAATTAAGTGTATCCTTTTAATGGTTTGAACTTTTTTTTTTGTTTAAAATTTAAAGAAAAAAAAAACATTACAGCAAAAATGGTTAAAACCATAAAAACTCTTGGAACCGTCTGTACCAAACAAGCTATAAAAATTACCAATAGAAAAAAAATCCTAAAGTAATTTCTATCTATAGCTTACCATTATTGTATATCAACTGTATTTTTTTAAACAAAGAAGAGATTCATGTCACATATTAATTTGGTGGACCATAATAGAGCATTATATTGTATAATATTTGGTATGACTATTGTATCACACAAGTTAATGGGTGATAAATTATTGTATCATATCATTATATAGAGTACAATTTATTTTCAATGTATTATATCGTATTATTTTCTAACAAGTTCAGAGTTGGAGATCAAAGTCTAAGTAAAAGTTGCGACTTAGATTGAGGTCATGTACGGACCAGAGTGACGACCAAAGTTCGGTTGCTGTCGGGATTAGGATCAAGGTTGGGGTTCATGAAGAAAGGGTTAGAGTCGAGCATAGGTCTGGGTTAGGCAACTGGTTTGGTCTTGGATCAAGATTCGGATTGGAGTTGGGGGCAAGTCAAGGTCCCATTAGACCAAAACCAGGGTCAAGGTCTAGGATAGAGATTAGATTCCAGGTTGGGGTCAAGCCGAGATTAGTTCAATAATTTTTTATGCAAAATAATATTAAAAGTTCACCTAACATAGAATTAGGACAATAACTTTAGTACAATATAATACAATATATTTTATACAATGTAAAACAATATAAAGCAGGCTACTAAGCATAGCTCTTTAAAACGTTACCTTATTTGATCATAGTTTTAATTCAAAAGTCTATGATTTATAGGGTGTTTGGCATGGTGGCGGGAGCCATTAGTTAGAATTGTTTTTACTGTAGTATGTGAGAGCTTTACACTGAGCAACTTTTTTCTTTTTGCTGTAGTATGTAAGAGCTTTACACTATTCATAACTGAGATAATGGTTTCGATTGCCCTATGCCAAACACCCTATTAATTGTCTATTCTATATTAGGAATTGTTATTGTCGGTGTATCTTCCCCACTTTGACATGGGATCTATAGGTTACTTTGCTATATTTTTGGCCTTGGAAGTATTGCCAACTGGCACAGCTCTAATGAAAGAAAATATTTGTTTCTTTTCAGAAACCTATCCGGAGACAAATTCATCGGCATAAAGAATTAATCACCAAGCTGTTCTGGTAAAAAAACAACAACAAGAGTATCACCCAGTTATACCAAAGACGTAGAGCAGTGAGAAAGAGAATAATCTTTGATTTTATTATAAATATACATATTGTAATCAAACCTAAACAAAAATGGAACAATAACAAACAAAATTAGGAAAAAAAATAATACGTGTACTTAGCATGTGAATGACAATGACGATAGCATGGACCAATAATTGTTGCAAAAGAAAAGGCTATATTTTTTTCTCTTTGACTTATAGTATCGTCCTTTTCCTCTAATTGAGGGAATATTTAAAAAAAAATGGGGGAAAGAGTTAAAGGTTCTGTTACACTATGACGAGTTATTGGTCACACGGTTTTGGCCTCAACAATCAACTCCACTTGAAATTTTGCCTGTAAATTTTACTTAACAATCAATCAAAGTTTGCATTAGAAACAAGAGAAAAAGAAAAAAGAAAAAGAAAAAGAGAAAAGGAAAGGAAAGAAAAGAAAAACATGTTACGAATAATCAATTATGTCTGTTCACCTATAATCAGTATCTAAGATTAGATTCATATATCTTTTATTGAAGTAAGCATCGATATCAGTGTAAGTGGAGTTACTATAGCAATGGTTGACTGTAATCTATGGAACTGTAGCAATTACGACTATAGCAGGCACTGTATCACACAAAATTTTTCTTATAAATAACCCATTCTCTTATCCATTTTTGGATAACAGCAATTAAGATATTAATATACTTTCTCTCTCTAAATTCTCTTACTTTTTCTTATTTTTATGACATGTTATCAACTTAAACACTCCAGTTCTAATTCAGATGTCTACCCCTAGCAAGCAAAGGCAAAGGTATATCATTTCTTTCACTTATTTCTACATTTATATAATATCATCTCTATAAGATAGAGGCTCTGTCACCTAACTATAAGTGTGATGTGATTACAAAAATTATTATTGTCTTTTCTTAAGCAGATTGGCGTGTTCATATTATTATTCCTACACATATATATGCACATATTTTTGAAGTTTATAGTCGATTATTATTTATGTATTCGTTTATATGTTACTGTTATACCATATATTGTTTAATATTTTTCTCAAAATACCAATCAAGGGCAATATTGTCTTTATAGTATTCCAAATGGTTATAACACTATTTAACAGTAATAAACGGCTAAATAACGGCTAGTTTTTGTTCTATAAATTGGCAAATTCTTAACTCTTATATGTCAATTCCCATCCTCCTTAATATCTTATCTCCTTTCAAGAAATTATCTATAGTTAAAGATTCACAAAATGTTTAAAATAGTTACAATATTTCTTATTATTTCTGTTATAATTCAAATTATTATTCTTCTTATTTTCGATTTGTCTCCAGTCGAATTTCAACTTTTACTGTAGTGATAATATATATAGTTATTCCTCTTTTAATGATTGCTATTTATTTCAATAACATGTAATGCTTGTACAACTTATACTTTAAATAAATAAAGTCATGATTCTAGTTACTTTTACATTTCTTATAGTTAACCCTATATCAACTCTTGCAAAGCTTGAATTCATTGCATTGGATATCATAGGAAAGAATTATATGCCTTGGATTCTTGATATATAAATACATCTTGAGTCAATAGGTCTTTCGAAGACAATAAAAGAAAGGCAATACTACATCATCATAAGATAAAGCAAAAGCAATAATTTTCCTTCGTAGACACCTTGATGAAGGTTTAAAATGCAAATATCTTAATATAAAAGATCTAACTGTATTATGGAAGGATCTTAGACAAAGATTCAATCATCAAAAGGAAGTTTTACTTCCTACAACCAGTAATGAATGGAATGCCTTGTGATTCTAAGACTTTAAAAAAGTCAGTGATTATAACTCTGCTATGTTCAGAATAGTTTCGCAATTGAAATTTTATAGGGAAAAAATTACTGATGAGGAAATGTTAGAAAAAACTTACTCTACATTTAATGCATCTCGTATAATCTTATAACAACATCGGTTGCATGGTTTTAGGAAATATTCTAAACTAATTTCTTCTCTTCTGTTAGCAGAAAAAATGAATGAGCTTTTGATAAAAAATCATTAGTCTTGTTCTACAGGTTCAACAGAAGGAAAAGTTGTAAGTATTGAAAATTTTAGATGAGGACATAATCACGGTCATAGTTGTGGCTATGGACATGGCTGTAGTTAGAGACATGGTCAAGGTAGTTTTTACCCTGCACAAAGCCACACAGTCTAAAATACACTTCATGAAGGAAAAAATGATAAAAGGAAAATTGTTCGTGAAAATTATTCTAAGAATCCTGAAGATTTATGCCATAGATGCAGTACTAAAGGGTTTGTTGAACACCAAAGCATCTATGTAAGCTTTATAAGGCAACTCTAATAGGAAAAGAAGAGAAAGTAAATTTTATTGAACATTTAGATCCTATAAATGATTCAATATACTTGATGCTTTGGATTTTACTGATATTTTTGACAAGAATCTTGATGACAACTAATTAGTGAACATAAAACTATGTTTTTATTTGATATATTTTACTTGTAATTTTTGGATGTATTAGTATTCGGTTTCATTAAATATAATGTTCCTTAAATAATGCATTTAAAACTTTATTCTTATTAAATTGTCTGTTTTACGTGAAGCTTGACATAGATTGCACTAATGAAGGAGCAAATTTCAATATTAACGCTGGGGACATTTATATACGAGATAGTGGTACGATGTATGCTATCCTTAAAAGTAAAAAGTACTTCTTAGGTTTAAAATTAACAAAGGCAATTGTAAATTCAATATTAGGTCTTGCAAACTTGATTAAAGGAACTGGTAAAGCTAGCTTCATATTGCCAAATGGAACAAAGTTTTTCATAAATGATGCTTTGTTTTCACCAAAATTCAAAAGGAATATGCTGAGTTTTGATGACATATACCTTAAAAAATATGATACTTAGTCTGGAACTAAAGATAGTAAAAAGTATATGTATATTACTAAGGATATTTCTGAAAAGAACTACATATTAGAAAAACTACTAAAGCTTTCCTTAGGATCGCGTTTCATAAATTTAAATGTGATTGAATCATGTGGTAGTTAAGGAAGATCCTCAGATATTAAACTCATAGTATGATCGATTGGGTTATCCTGGTACATCAATGATGCAAAGAATTATTGAAAACTCACATGGCCATCCATTGAAGGACTAAAAGGTCTTTCAAACAAATAAAACTTTATGTGCAGCTTCTTCTCTTAAAAAGTTGATTTTAAAACCATCACTAGTTAAAATTAATAGTAAATCACCTATGTCTCTTGAACATATTTAAGGTTATATATGTGGGCTTATTCACCCACTATGTGGGCCATTTAGATATTCTATGATATTGATAGATGCTTCTAGTAGATGGTTACGTGTTTGCTTATTATCAACTCATAATGTGGCATTTGTAGGATTCTTTGCCCAAATAATCAGGTTAAGAGCACATTTCCTGATTGTACAATCAAGAAAGTTAAATTTGATAAGGTTGGTGAATTTATATCCCAAGCTTTTAATGATTATTGTATGTAAATTGGAATTAATATTGAGCATCCTCTTGCTCATGTACATACACAAAATGGTTAGGCTAAATCATTGATTAAGCGTTTCCAACTTATTGCTAGACGATTAATAATAAGAACAAAGCTTCCTATTTTTATATGGGGTCATGCAGCATTACTTCGCATTAGGTCAAGTGGTTATCATAAATAGTCCCCATTACAACTAGCATTTGGTCAAGAACCAAATATTTCCCATCTAAGGATTTTTCATTGTGCAGTATATGTACCAATTACTCACCACAAGGCACAAAGATGGGTCCTCAAAGAAGACTGGTAATATATGTTGGGTATGAATTCTCTTCCATCATCAGATATCTTGAGCTTCAAACTGGTAATGTTTTTATGGCATGTTTTACCGATTGTCATTTTAATGAGGTAATTTTCTCGATATTAGAGGGAGATAAGAAACAGTTGGAAAAGGAAATTACAAGGTGTAAACCATCTCTATTGCATCTTGATCTTTATACAAAATAATGTGAATTAGAAGTGCAAAAGATTGTACATTTACAAAACATAGCAAATCAAAAATCAGATGCATTCATAGATACAAAACGAGTGACTAAATCACATATATCAGCTGCTAATGCTCCTACTCAAATTGAAGTCTGAAAAGGACAAATAAAAAATATAGTCATTCATGAGTCTACAGCACGCCTGAAGCATGATAGGTCAATCGATTCTAAAGATAAAAATCTTTAGAAAAAGAAAGGAGCTAAAAAGCACGATGCCCCAATATGGAGGATGTGTTCCAGAAGAAACACAAAATGAGATAAATCAAGAGACTCTTGATGTTGACCAAAACCCAAAAAGTTTAGAAAATCATGAAATCTCTATTGATTATGTAAATACAAGAGGATTGTGGAATCAAAATAAAATAGAGGATATTGATGAAAAATTTTCTTACTCAGTGGCATGTGTCATTAAAAGTGAGAATCCTAAACCAAGATCCATTACTGAATGTAAAAATAGACAAAATTGGGCTAAATGGAAAAAAGCTATGCTAAATTAAATTCGATTAATAAGTGTAAAGTTTCTGGTCCTATTTTTCTCACACTTGAAGCTGTGAGACCTATAGGATATGAATAGATTTTTGTGAGGAAGCAGAATAAGAAAAACAAGATTGTAAGGTACAAAGCTCAACTTGTTGCATAAGGGTTTTTGCAAAGACCTAGAATCGATTATAAAGAAACATATTCTCTAATAATGGATGCAATTACGTTTAGATATTTAATTAACCTAGCAATTTTTGAAAATTTGAAAATGTGCTTAATCGATGTTGTTACAGCTTACTTGTACAAATCACTTAATAGTGATATTTATATGAAAATCCCTAAAGGATTTAAGATGCCAAAAGCATTAAGTTCAAAAACCAAGGAAATGTATTCAATCAAGTTATGGAGATCTTTGTATGTGTTAAAGTAATTCGGATGCATGTAGTATAATCGTTTAAGTGAATATTTATTAAAAAAAGGATATGAATATAATCCTATATGCTTACGTGTTTTTATTAAGAAAACAAGATCTGGATATATGATTATTGTTGTCTATGTTGATGATTTAAACATCATTAGGACACAACAAAGAAATTCTTGTGATAATAACATATTTAAAAGAGGAATTTGAAATAAAAGACCTTGAAAAAACCAAGTATTATCTTGGTTTACAAATTGAGCATTTACAAAGTAGAATACATTTGCATCAATCAAAATTATACCAAAAAGGTCTTAAAATGCTTTAATATGGACAAAGTGAATCCTTTATGTACCCCAATGGTACACAAATCACTCGATGTGGAAATGAATCTATTCTATCTTTGTAAAGAAAATAAAGAAGTTTTTGGCCCTAAACTACGATACCTAAGTGCAATTGAAGCTTTTATGTATCTTGCTCATTATATAAGACTAGATATTGCTTTCGTTGTTAACTTATTAGCAAGATTTAGTTCAATTCCTATACAAAGACATTGGAATGGAATTAAGCACATATTTTGTTATCTTCGCAGACCAACTGACTTGGGTTTATTTTATCCTAAAAGATCAAAACAAGGACAAATTGGTTATCCAGATGTAGGTTATTTGTTAGATTCACATAAGGCTAGATCTCAGACTGGATATGTATTTACAAGTAAAGATACTACGATTTCTTGGTGTTCATAAAAGCAAACACTGGTTGCTGCTTCATCAAATCATATTAAAGTTATCGCACTCCCTGAAGTAAGTCGAGAATGTGTGTGGATGAGGTCCGTGACTCAATATAGCCACTTGTGGATTACGACCCAATAAGGATCCAACAATATTTTTTGATGACAACAACGTATGTGTCACTCAGATAAAGGAAGGATACATCAAGAGTGACAGAACGAAACACATACCTATAGAATTCTTTTCATTTACCCAAGAGCTTGAAAAGAATAAAAATATTAATATTCAATGCACTCGCTCAAGCGACAATGCTATAGATCTTTTTATGAAGGCACTTCCTACAGTAATTTTTAGACTGCATGTAGACAATATCGAGATACGTCATTTGAGATATTTGTAAAGAACAACTAATGTCAACTTGAGATGGAGTCTACACCAACTGTACTCTTTTCATCTTGCTATGATTTTGTCCTATAAGGTTTTCCTAGTAAGGTTTTTAATGAGGCAGTATGGAGCATCTTTACAAGAATAATGTACTCTTTTTCCTTTTACTATGTTTTTATCCCAATGGATTTTTTCTAGCTAAGGTTTTTAATAAGGCATCATAAATGATGGACATCTAAGAGGGAGTATTATTAATAATCAATTGTGTCTATCCACCATAAATGAGTATACAAGATTAGATCGTACATCTCTTGCTAAAGTGAGCGTTGTCATCAGCGTAAATAGTAAAGTCAAATCTAGTAGAGTTAATGTAGCAATGGTTGACTGTGATTACTGTAGCAGTCTACAATACTGTGGTAATAACGACTATTGTAGCAGGCACTGTAGCACACGAAAATTTTCCTATAAATATCCTATTATCTTACCCATTTTTAGATATCTAAACTTAAGAGATTAATATACTTTCTCTCAAATTCTCCTACTTTGTCTTTATATTTCTTAGTTTTTATAACAAAGTATGGACACCCAAAGCCATTTAAGTGGGAGAATAATTGTAGTTCAGAAGAGAAAGTAGAGATTTCAAGGGAGAGAAGCTTCTTCCAAAAGCATTATATGTTTTTTGTCCACACATTTAACGATCTCTTTTTCGGGTGTGGTTTGTTATTGAATTATTTTCAATATTTTTATATAATTGGCCCTACCAAGAAATCAATCTTCCATTATTCTATGATATAAATCTCCACTCTCATTTGACAAAGCATACATGTCGGACTTTTTACCAGCCGTCTATCTCAATTTGATCCCTGAAAATTTGCTTTTGCAATATTAAATTTTAATTGGAAAATGACTTTGTTTATTTACTTCTTTATTTTTGCAAGAAAAAAATGGCTGCACACTTTCTTAGTTGCTTGGGATATTTTAAATAAATTGCACGATTGAACATATCTATCACTGAAAAAGAAAGTATTTATTATTTATCTTTTAAATATAACCCCTACGCAATTGAACAGATCTTATATAGATTCATGATTTCAAGTTCATCCTTGATTAGATCAGAAATTATTTGTTTTGTTCACAACCATTGAATACATGGTATTTGAATTTCAATCATAGAGTTAGTCCTAAATACATGAACTTTGCATGCTCAAATTGGTTACAGTTTCTTTGTCAATTGCTTATAAATATATATATATATATATATATATATATATATATATATATATATATAAATCTTGGTAGAATGGCATGTGTATTATTGGGGCCTATTAAAAAAAAAAGGACCAATATCTCTTCCCCCCGAAATTCGGCGTGCAATGACCTCATAGTTACCGACTTTCAATCCTTCCCTCAATATAAGCGTAATGTATTTATTTATTTATGTTTTTGAGAATATAATATAAGTGTTTATTTAGTAGGAATATAATATAAGTGTTAGTATATTAACTTTTTATGTAACACTAAAGATAACCCAAGATATCTTTCCAAAAAAAAAAAGAGACACTCCCAAGATACAATTAGTTTTGATGATAAGCTTCATGTAGTTTTCACCCTGCAAAAGATATAGGGAGAGTTGTTAGCCGAAACCAATAATGGAACTGGATCCGTAAATAAGCTTCATCTAATTTTCTCTCTCTATCTCTCTCCTTCTCTCTCATTGAAGAAGCTAAAGTCTGCCAAATGCACTAAAATAAGCCATGAGAAGTGTCCCTACCGGAAAGCCGTCCCACTGGGTTTGGTCACAAACTGGATATGCACAAGTTATCATAATCCTTCTTACGCAAACACACACACGCACACATATACATATACAAGCACGTTGCACAAGTTTTCCCAGAAAAAGGTAAAACTGAGGAAATCCTTGCTGGCGAGAAACTATCCTTTTATCCATTTATATGTGTTTTGTTAACTCATGGAATCATTGAATTTTGAAGAGATCTTATTGATGTGAAACCAATAGATATACATGTGCCTTATGCCATTTCGTCTTTACATGGTTAGGTGTGATTTATTCATTTGTGTTGTGTAGTTTTGAATGATCGTCTTACTTGGCACCTGGATCGCGTGTATGTATAGTATTGCGGGGTTCAGTCATACGTTATGAGACGTTTGAATAAAATAATAGATTAGTCACACTTGAGGACAATGTTTTTTACAACATGATTTGACAACAGATAAAACATATAAGATGATTAGGGTTGAATTTTGTGTTTCAAAGTTTTATGATGAACATGGGCAGGTTTAGCTGATGCATTGAGGTGTTTTGATGGCTTATACTGGCATCCAATCTATATGCGGTTAATAAGCTTCCTTCTATAATACTAAAGAAATTAGTTGGTAAGAAAAGGGGTATATGAATGTCCACTTTTTTTTAATCAAAATGAACCAGGTGAAAGTAATAGGCTGTTTGGAGATGTAGTTTAAACCAAGGGTTTGAATCAAAATTAGCTTCCGTTGGGTAAACCAGTTTAAACCAATTACAGTGTAAAATCTTACGTAGTATAGTGTAAAACAAAAAGCTACTATAATATAAATATCTCACGTGCTATAGTTTTTAAACAAAAATTTTTAATTCAAACCTGTTTACCAAACACTTGTTATTTTAAAATTTAAATTTTGTAAAAAAGAAAAAATATTGTAGCAAAATTAATTTGAGGTACAAATATTTTAAACAACATACTGATGACAAATAATATATTTTTCATTGGTGCTAAATATTTTTTTCCCTAGAGGAAAAGGGTTCATCAAAGCTTAAATAATGTCTCTTATCAACCATGGTTTTTAGTAACAACCACTTTGTCATATAAATATATATATATATACACACACACATATATATTAGAGGATTTAGTTTGTTAAATAATGTATAGAGCATTTTATAATACGGTAAAAAAAATTACCTTACCTGACTTGGAAGTATCTATAGAGCATAATAATATTAAAATAAGTTGTATCATATGCGTAAATAAAAGATTTTTTCTAATAAAAGAATACGATTTATTTTATAAAAGTCTAACAGTTTAAAACTGTATTTTCTAAAATATATTTTTGTTTCCTATGAAAAATAAGTCCTCCACAACTTTTTAGTCTATTTCACCAGAAAATTAGCTTTTTGAAAGGTTTCAATAATGTTGTCCCCAACAAAGTTTCAATAATTGAAGTACTCAAGCAGTAAAGAAGCTCCTTAATTGCATTGGTAGGTTTTCTGACGAAGAATTAGTAGCAAAAGTGATCGTACTGATTCTTAATTGCTTATGGATCAAAATAACAATATTTATGGTGTGCGGGGCACATAAGAATGTTCGATCTATAAATATAAGCATATGTATTGAAAGAAGCTCCCATTACATTTCATTCTCAATGAAAGTTGAAAAGAAAGAATATCGCAACATATTAATGGAAATATAACTTAAAAAAAAAAAAAAAAAAAAAAAGAGAGATCACAGACGCTGAAAAGATAATTAATAAAGGACAATTTGCATAGCTGAGACTAGTTGAGTTTGGATTGACCTTTTGGTTTCAAGCCAATGAAAATCTTTTTTTTTTTTTTTTAATGATTTGAAATCTTTTGTTTCTCTTTCCAAGAATTGCCAATTCTGGAAAAACATTCCGAAAAAGAGAGCCAAAGACAAGATGCTTTGATCTGTGTCATGGGAAAGTACATGGGTACTTTAGGGTTAAGGCTTAATTAGCTTTTGATTGATCGGCATTGAATAGCATATATAAAGGTAGGTCAATACAGCAAGAAGGAGAATAATTAGTTGTAGTATTCTTTTTGGCTTAGTTCTTCATAGATTCCTAATGGAACGAGTTTCCAAATCTTTATTTTGTCCAATGCTTTATTACTTTTGAGATCTTGATTAGAATTTAGATTAGCTTGTTATATTTATCTTTTTTTTGGGAACTTTTATAGAAAATAGGCTATTTTGCTTCACTAGTAGAGTATAATGTTTTAGTTATCAGATAAGGATTTTTACGCGTCAATATAAATTTACTTTTAGTCACAAATCAGATAATTAAAAAGTTAATCCATCGGTTAAAACACTTATGTTTAACCGGTGAAACAAAATTACCTACTCCATCATAAAAATTCCTTTTTTTTTTTAATGCATGCTTATCATGTTTATCACTTATACATATTATGTGATTACTTCTTATGATCATTTTCCTTTTTTTATTTTAAGAAATTTTTAAATAGCATAATTAATTCAACAAGATCTGGGTAGGTTGGACATTTCCTACGTAAACTTCGAACAAGAAGCAATATTAGGAGGCAGCAGTCGTGTTCTTAGCAAAGAAGGCAACAAGTGTGTCAATACACTGATAGAAAATAGGTCACACAACATGAGAACATGTATACGGAGTTCCTTTTTTTTTTTATTAATGTCTGTGGAGTTCTTAACCTTTTCTGTATGATAATATTTTTTTTTTCCTTAGAACGTTTTTTTTAATTCAAAATCGTCTCAAGAAGTAGAATATTTGGTACTAAGTTACCTGGCATGGAATCATATCATGGTGCGGAAACCCAAAAAGGCCCAAAGTGTGGGAGGGGGATTCATTGGGCTCAAACTATAGTAGAGCATCAGACCTGTTAACAATACAGCTTGTCAGGTCACAAGCAATAATATCGAACAAATTTGATAATGCATCATATTCTAATTAATTTTGCTCATTTGGACAATCTTTTCCTCATACAAAATAATCTGTTATATAAAAAAAAATAAATCGTCCGATACAATAGCCAATTTAATTAGAGACCCGAAAATTTTATAGTTCCTTATCCAAAGAAAGAGAGAACTTGGTTCAAAATAATCTGAAAAATTGTGATCACTTTTTGGAACTTGTTAAAGTAAATAGTATGTTTTTAAAATATTAATAATAAATAACAGATTTATGCTGCAAACAAATTTACTTATTCTTTTATTTATAGTAAATAGATTGAATGTGAAAATAATTCATAGGGTGTTTGACAAGTTTATTAGAATCAATTGGTTTTAACCAACTACAATGTAAAACTCTTAGTAGCTACAATAAAAAAAATTGTTATAGTGTAAAGCTCTCACATGTTATAGATTTTAAATAAATTTTTAACTCTAACCAGTTTGTAAACACCCTATTATTTTCCCCCTATTTATAGTGTGAAAAAATGCTTATTTACACAGTAATTGAATAATTTCAAAACCTGTTATTTACTACAAATATTTCAAAACCTGCAATTTAGTTTTAAAAGTTTCAAAAAAATATTTTATCTCCCTCATTCTCCCAAATTATCCTCATTGAATTTTTTCTGGAGAAAATTACATCTTATGCCATATCTTTAAAAGTTGTGTTTATTCATACGAGATTTAGAAAAATATTATGTCACATTATCATTCATATTACATATTAAGTAGGGTTGCACAAGAATATCCGTAGTCTGCTTACCTACCTGCTTACCGACCCTGCACGCCCTGCTCTAGATGGCTGTATGTCAAAACCGCTCTTTTGGCAGGTAGGGCGGTTTCAATGCGCCATTATTGACGGGTGATTGCGGATTCGAGTTTAAGACTCCCATCTAAATATTATATATGCGTAATATAAATTTTTAAATTTTAAGGAACAAATGATGGGTTTATGTTTGACTTTTGAGTTTTTACTATTATGACCTTGAAGTTTAGATTTTTATTATTTTTTATCATTTTGAATTTTTTTTTAGAGGAGCAATTTAAATCTTAAAAATTTTCGATTAGCCTAACCGTAGTGATGTTAGTTGTGGTTACATCCATAAGTAGCTTGGTCCATTTTTATTCCTTTTCATATATGTTCGAGGATCCACATAGCCCTTGATTTATGTGTTATTTATCCATTTTTACTTTTTTTTATGGCGATGTTGGTGACCGGAGATAACTCTCTTCAATTATTTCTAGGATGGGAGGGAATAGGCCTTGCTTCCTATTTGTTAATTCAATCTGGTTTACATGACTTTAGGCAGATAAAGCAATTACAAAAGCTGTGCTTCTCAATCGGGTTAAACAGAAGTTTAGGCATTATAATTGGCCCTAATTTTTAGAGAGCAGCCCAATTAATTTTTTTTTTAAAATAAAAAGGGTTATTGAGATTTATGTCCTATAAACTTTAATGTCTCTCTTACTTTACCCCCTAAATTTTAAAAATTACCATTTTATCTTTGGGCTTTTAAAACTCTTTACTAAATCCCTGAAACTTTTGAAATCACTACTTTACCCCTTGAATTTTTAAAACTCCTCACTATGTCCTTGAACTTTTGATTTTTAGTTCAAATAAACGAAATTAATCTCACTTGAGAGTTATAAAATCTCATTTTTGCCCTTTGTGTAAATTACGTAAGCTTCATTTTGCCTATTTAAACAGACATATTGGAGATTTAGGGGGCAAATTAAGAAGCTTTAAAATTTCAGGAGGTAAAATAGTGATTTTTAAAGTCTAGAGACAAAGTAAGAGAGACTTCAAAGTTTAGAATTTAGAGGCCTTTTGTTTCAATAACCCAAATAAAAAATTTAGGTTTTATTATATTTTATGTCACACTTTTAAAAAATGTTTTTATTCATGCCACACTACCACTTATATTACATATTTAAATTGTGCTACACTTACATATTTGTGGCATTTTAAATATATAAAAGATTATATTTTTGAAAATTTCTCTTGATCATTATACTTAAAAAAAAAAAAAAAAGAACAATTTGTCCTCTTAAGTTATTTAAACTTTAAAGGTTGAAAACTTTAGAAAATTTGATGCATTTATTATGCCTCAAATTTCACAAGTTGAACTGGACCTTTTTTTGAGTGATAGGATTTAGTCACAGACTTATACTATGTTTCGTAGGAGGGAGAGATGAAGCGAAGGAAAGGGGTGGAGGGAGAGAGATAGAAGAAGAAGTTATATTCTTTATTTGGTAGGAGAGAGAGCACAAAGGAGAGGAGAGGCGGAGGGATGTAGTCTTCCTTATTGCTAGCAAATTGGAAAGATCCAAGCAATCCTTCATTTTAAGTTTTGAAAAGACTATTTTACCCTCTATATAAATAATTAACAAATGATAATAGATATAGTATATAGTAATTTTACAAATAATTATCATCTCCACTCTCCCTCCATCCTACCAAATATCATAAAGGATCACTGCAATTCTCTCCATCCTTCCTACTCTCCATCCCTCTAACTCTCTCTATCCTTCCTATTTCTCATCCCTGCTACCAAATGAAGTGTTATAGCGCATTTGGCAAACTCAATTCCAACTTATCAGTTCCTATGTAAATAGTATGAAGCTTAAACATGCTGTAGTGTAAAACAAAAGTATGCAACAATATAAAGCTTTCACATGCTATAGTACTTTTAGTTCTAACTTTCAGTTCCAACTCACCTCTCAAACACCTTTCTAGTTAAAGAGAGAGAAAGAAGTAGTCAGCTCTGTCTATATGATAACAAAATAAAAAATATATATATCATAGGACTGTGTGCCTATTTGGTACAATAGTTCTAATGTATGTTATACGTTTCAACCCAAACTTATGTTTAGGTCTCCTATCAATTCCAATGTATGTTAAGCCCATCAGTTTCAACTTATGGCTTAAGTTCTAACTAACATTTTTAATTCAAACATTTATTTTTTGTTCAAACATACTAAACACTAATTTAAACTAACATATCCATTATAGTTTAAACTAATATTTTTTAGTTCAAACATACCAAACAATAGTTCAAACTACAAATTATGATTCAAACTTATATTTTTTGTCCAAACTCCAAACAACGGTTTCAATTAATTTTGGTTCCAACCAACAATTTTACACACTTACCAAATAATGGTTACAACTACAAATTATGGTTTCAACTCATATTTTTTATTCTAATCAATATTGTTTATAACTGACAATTCTAACCGTCTTTCCAAACAGAGGCTATAATTAGATTACAAACTCGTCATTTTTGGTGAGGGGTGTGGGTTTAACTTGAGAAAAGCTTCTTATAAATCTATGCATATAATTTTTGCATTTAGGGCATGTTTATCAAGCCTTAAAGAAATGTAATAGAAAAGATAATAGGATTAGAAAAAAGAAAGTAAAGTAATAACAATGGGGATCATGTATTCTTTTGTAGTGTTGATTATCTATTTGATGGTGTAATGGAAAACAATCACATTTTTTCTAATGTTTATTATGGAGATTTTATTCAATGTAACTACTAAAATATCATTTTTACATAACTCGTAATTATTAAATAATAATATTTAAATTTAGACATTTAAGTAAATATGACATTCATCCCTTTAATGTGGAACCGATACTTAAGAGTATAAGAGAATTGGTATTCATTTCTTCATTTTGCATATAATATGGGTCACATAAAACTCCCATCACTAATTTTGAAAGTATATACATTATTTAAAGGGGAAAAAATTACTTTTTACTTTCCTCTTGAGAGCTTTTCGGTATTTTTGGTTAAAAGGCTCGTTGATCTTTTCATTGATATGTTGAGGCATATATGCACAAGTGCTTTAGGACAATGGAGTAGAGCTAATACAAAATTAGAATCTAGCTATACAAATCAATCAAATAAACATGAGACCAAGTGATTGTGAAAAGACAAGGAAAGATCAAATTGTTGCCTACGATATTGCTCTGATCAGATTGGATTTTGCAAAAATCTTGGTCTAACTTTTTTTATTAGAATTCTGTCTAAATTCTCGTGATCTTCAAAAGATGATTGCCACATATTTTGCATTTCCCCATTAACTGACCATTTTGCTTCCTTAACATCGCCCCTCAAACAAGCATGTGGAAGGGACCGAACGCGCAGTTTGTATCGAAATTCCTAGTAGGGAGCTTTAGTAAGATCCTTGGTAAAAATGTCAGCTGGTTGCATCGATCAAGGAATGTATCTGGCAATAAGTTGACCAACGGCAACCTTTTTTCCCGAACAAAGTGATAGTCTATATGAATATTCTTGGGGAGAGAGTGAAAAATTGGATTGATAGTCATGTGAAGTGCACTAATATTATCACAGAAAAGCTGAGGTGGTTGAGAAAGTGTGACCCCAAGATCTCGAAGGAGACAAGTGATTCAAGTAATTTCGGCTCTGGTGAAGGCCATAGAGCGATATTCTGCTTCAAAGCTGGACCGAAACACTGTTGGTTGTTTCTTAGAACTTCAAGAGATGCAATTAACACCAAAAGACACACTGAAACCACTGGTGCTTCTCCTTGTTATAGGGCGGCCAGCCCAATCAGCATCACAAAATGCATATAGTGTGCAGGACTTTGAGATATACAATGGATACTACAAGCTTGTGTACCCTTAAGATACCGTAAAAAACACTTGACATCTTTGAGATTAGCTAGAGTTGGACAGCTAAAATGTTGACATACCTTGTTGACAGCATAAATGATGTCGGGCCGAGTGAAAGTGAGGTATTGTAGAGCGCCAACAATACTACTGTAAGTGAAAGATCATCTAGTTCATGATCAACAGTGGAAGGCTTGCTTTTAAGAGCCATTGGAGTTGCAAAGGAGGAACTTTCAAGCATTTGGGTGCGAACCAGAATATCATGAGTGTATTTTTGCTGACAAAGAAAGACACCACCTGAAGTTGGTTTAATTTCCACCCCAAGGAAATAATGAAGAGTTTCAAGATTCTTCATAGCAAACTCAACACCAGGTTAACACACCAAGGTGGTAATAAAATCGGTATTGTTACCAGCAAGTAGGACATCATCTACATAGATGAGAAGTACGGCAGTGATATGAGGTGTAGGATAGATAAAGAGAGATGGATCTGCTTTGCTACAATGGAAGCCAAGATGAAGAAAGTGTTGTGATAGGCGATCAAACCAGGCTCTTGGCCGTAGAGAGACTTCTTAAGCAAGCAAGCATGATGGGGATGTTTAGAGTCCACAAACCTCGGCGGCTGCTCCATATAAACTTTTTCTTTCAAATGCCAATGTAAAAAGGCATTTTTGACATCAAGTTGCTTCATAGACGACCCTTGCGAAAGAGAAAGTGCAATAACCAAACAAACGGTTGTAGGTTTAACCACAGGGGTGAAAGTTTTATCAAAATCAACACCACAAACTTCAGTGAAACCTTTAGCAACAAGGCAAGCTTTAAACCTGTCAATGGATCTGTTCTCCTTATTTTAATCTTGAAGACGCACTTGGAACCAACAACATTGACACATGTAGGCCTTGGAACAAGCTGCCTAGTGTTGTTTTCTCGAAGAGCATGAAGTTCTTCTGTTATGACAGCAACCTAACATGGATGCTTGAGAGCTGTCATGTGGGTCTTTGGTTCAATCGGACTAGTGGTGCTTGTATAGGAAGAAACATGCGGCTCATCATTTGCACCTATGTCATGATCTCTAAACATGTTTTGATCTGCAAATACATCACAAAATGCTATACAAGGGAGGAATTAGTATTATCAGAATCTGAAACATGGGAAGAATTAAGACGTAGAACAATGTTGAGGGCTGAGGCCTTTGAGAACCACTCATCGGCTGAAGGAAACTTGACGAGATCAAAAGTTGGAACTGCCAGTTTTGTTTTGAAAGGTTTGCATGGGAAGACTTCCTCATTGAAGACAACATGGCGAGAAATGTAGATATGTTTTGTGCTTGGTTCCAAGCTACGATATCCTTTGTGCATAGGATTGTATCCTACAAAAATGTAGGGGCATGTTTTTTTTTGCAAACTTCAAGCCACTTTTATACCGAAGAGAGGGAAAACATTGACATTCAAACACTCGTAAGCTGCTATAATTTGGATGGTGCTTAAAAAGCTTGTGATAAGGAGTATCATTGTGCAAAACTGACGAGGGAAGTCTATTAATGAGATAGACAGCACTTGAAAAGGATTCTACCCGTAAAAGTAATGGTACATTGGCATGAAAAAGCATAGTTAACCCAGTTTTGACAACGTATCGATGCGTGCGCTCGACTATTCCGTTTTGTTCTGGGGTTCCTGGACGTGAAATTTGCAAAGCAATACCATAATTTGACAGGTGTTCCAGAAAAGCTTTTAAGCCAAACTCACCACCTCCATCACATTGGAAAACTTTAATCTTTCGATCTAGTTGATTTTCAACAAGTTTTCGAAATTTGACGAAGCATTCAAAAAAATCTGATTTTCTTCATAGAGCATGCAACCATGTAATGGGAAAAATCGTCCATAAACACGGCATAAAAACGAAAAAAATTGGTTGGAGGCAATTGGAGCTGGGCCCTATAAGTCACAATGAATTTTATCAATCGGAAACTCTAAGATTTCATTAGATCTATTGAAGGGTAGCTTACAAACTTTGCTCATTTGGTAGCTAACACATGTATTTGGCTTAGTTAACTAATTAATGACATCAATAGGTTCTCTATCCTTCAACAAAAAATCGTCTTCGCATGGAGATGCCCAAGTCGTTGATGCCAAATAGATGGAGTTGAACCACCTCTCCTTATTGCACTCAGAGCCTCATGAAAAACACCATCAACAGCGTATAGTTTGCCTTGCTTATGCCCCCTCGCGATTACACTCTTGCTTTGGTCCTTATTCGCAAAGTCAAATTCTGTAAACTTGAAAGTACAGTGATTATCTGAGCAAATTTACCAGCAGAAAGCAAGTTTTTAGTTAAATTTGGTACCACAAGAACATCATTCAACTTAAACTTTCCTTCATTGTAGAGATACAAGCATCATCAATATGAGAGATAAATAATCCAGTACCATCACCAACAAATATCTTATCATGTCCTGTATAATTTTTTTTTAGATGAGTTTACCTTCATCGTTGATCATACGAGTTGTAGCACCAGTCGCTGCGTACGGAGAAGGATCATCACCGATGTCACGAGCATCGAGAGCCTAAGAAAGCTCTTCCGATTGGTAAGAGTAATCAAACCTATACCAGCAATCAACAGCAAGATGATTAGCTTTTCAACAAATTTGACAAACAGTTTTGTTACCATCTCTATTGGTGTTTTTGTTGTGTTGTCGAGGCTGCCCAAGATTGTTATTGGTTTTTTGATTGTTTCCTCCACTAGAAGTGTTGCTGCCTCCTGCACCCAAGTTATTTTGTGCATTATAGCCTCCACTTTAAGCACCAAAACGACCTAAAGTGAATCCACGGCCACGAGAATGGAACCGACCTCGGCCTTCTCCTCCACGACGTCCACGTCCCCAGCCTCTTCGAGGAAGGAAAGCCGGAGCATGATCAAGGAGCATCTTTTCTTCACTTTGCTGGGCCATAAAAGTTTGCTCATGGCCTTGTAATGCCTTAACAAATTGACCGAAGTTGGGATAGGGAGGCTTGGTGAGCATAGCAGTGCGAAAAGACGTGTATATTGTCCTCTAAACCTGCTAGCAAACCGAAAAAACTTGTCCATATCTAAAACGGGCTTTGTGATTGAAGCCAAGTTGTCACAAATGGATTTGAATTCTCTCAGATATTCTTCAAGAGAGCAAAGCCTTTCTCGATTCCCATCAACATGTTTTTCAAACTTCCCTCCTTTGCAACAGTATGTGGAAGGAGTTGTTGGTCAAGAGCTGACCATACTTAAAAGGCAGTGTTGTCTTCTTCATAGACCATGCTTATGACCTCTTCTTTCATGGTGTCTAGAAGCCATGAGGTGAGAAGGCCATCATTGATAGCCCAAATTTGGTATTTGGAATTGGGAATTTCTTCCTCATCGGTCTCTTTAATTGTGTCTTTGGGTTTTTCACTTGTCAAAATATGGCGACGAAGACCAAGGCTACGAATCAGCGGAATGACCTGCGAGCGCCATAAGAGCGTGAGGTTCATCAGACTTAAACCAGACGAGAACACTCACTTTTTTTTTTTTTTTTTTTAAGTCTAAGGCTGTGGGTTAAGTGTTGTAGAGTATTTTGGCTTATGAGTTTACAGCTCTGATACCACGAGAGCTACTCTGTATTTTTGGTTAAAAAGCTTGTTGATCTTTTCATTGATATGTTGAGGTATATGCACAAGTGCTTTAGGAAGATGGAGTATAGCTAGTACAAAATAAGAATACAGCTACACAAATCAATCAAACAAACAGAAGACCAAGTGATTGTGAAAAGATAAGAAAAAGATCAAATTGTTGCCTATGATGTTGCTCTGATCTGATTGGATTTTGCAGAAATCTTGGGCTGACTTTTTTTATTAAAATTTTTATCATAATTCTTGTGATCTTCAAAGGATGATTGCCACATATTTGTATTTCCTCGTTAACTGACGATTTCGTTTGATACAAAGTAAATATGTCCTTAAATCGTCTGAAGTTGTAAAAAAAATGTAAAAGTCAATGCAAGTGCAACAACGGATAATTTTAAAAAGCTTAGACTGAAGTAGTATAAAAAAAACAATTGTATTTCTTGCAGAGGACTTGGCTTGGACAAATGAACAACGAGAAATCCAAACTTATCAGAGCAGCTTCATGGCTGTTTCGTTTAGGCAGGACATTGCCAAAACCTAACATGAATAGACAAGTTCTAAGGCCTTGTAATAGATTATTGAAATGGTGTCTCAAAACAAGAGGACAAACAAACCAACATTGAATTTATTATTCATTAATGTATGACCATTAAAAAGCCACACGACGAATATGCTATTTTAGTACACTGTTCCAAACATGGTACTAGGGCTAGCAGCACAGGCATGCAATCCCGTCCTTGGGATAACTCATCTCACAAGTTATGTATGCAAGGCGACAGTGTACCTATAGCCACTGTACTTGAATTCTCCATGCGAATGAAGGTGATACTATTTCGATTTCACATCACATTTATTGCAAATTTAAAATGCTCTCTAGTCAAATAAGCTTATTGGTGGTTTTTTTTTAATAGTTTACAAGTTAACATTAAAATAAAAACACTGATACGGTGTTTAATAATATAAGTTAAAAACAAAATTTTTGATTATTACAGTATAAAGTTTTCATATATTACAGTAAAAAAATTAATATGTATACTATAAAACTGTCATATGTTATATTATTTTCAATCAAAATAGTTTTAATTCAAACAACCTATAAAAAGGGAACTCATAAACCCAGGTCCAAATGTGAGGTAAATATGGATCCAGGGCTCAAAATTTTATCCACATTTCTACTGGTGTGTCAAGATGTAAAGCAATTATAAATTAGAAGGAAAAAACAGGGACAAGAAACAACTTCCCCCAATTTGATTGACCATTTCGGACAATTCAACTCCAAATGGGCAGCACAATCTGAACAGACATTTGGACAATTCAATTTGCGCTAATTGCCTCAATTACAGCTCACATCCTGCACAAGCATATAGGCCAATGAGACCAAACCATCTTTTCTTTGTTTTTAGTGCCCACTCTACTCCCTAGTCTCTCTCTCTCTCTCACACACTCTCTCCATATGCGCGGGAATCCAAAGAAGATCAATTAGTGCGGGTCCCAATGACGTGATTGGAAAGATCATGATTCATGATCGCCTGCTACATAAGATCCCAAACGTGTGGGTCCCTTGTCATGACTTGTTGTGTACCAAAACGATCAAGAACTTCGTGATTCTACCCTTCGTCTGTAATGTGCCAGTCTTTTAAATTGCTCCTCAGAAGCTGATCTCACAGAACAAAATATTTTAAAGGGAATTTTGAAGCTCTTGCTTTTGATTAATTGGCCATTGGGTTATTTTTTTAGAGAAAATATTTTTTTAAGGCGTTTAAAACTTTACTATTTATAAAATTATAAGTTTCAAACTAATATATAATATATTTTTAAAATAAAATATATTATTTTGTTAATATTAAGGTTGTAACATCACAAAATTAGATAGAACTGTTCTTTTAAAACAAGGTGTGACGGTGACAATTGGAGTTAATCATGGGAGGAAATCCGAAACTTGGCAAAGAAGCAAAGACATAATAAAGTAATTATTTGTTTATTTATTTATCTTAAAAAAAAAAGTTTTTTTTGGCTATTACAAAAAGGGTTTAGTTGAGACAGCGTGCAGATAGATTTGCAGGCGCCAGGGAGCAAGTAATGATCGACCCAACTCTTCAACCTTTTACTTTAGTCCCAAGTCCTTACACAAGATGCTTTTCTTTTTTTACTTTTGTGTTTTTGCGTGCTGCTTCTATATGTAGGCTCATGGGACTTTGGAAGAGAGGATATATAAATATATTTATATATATTTTAAAAATAACTAAATAAATTTCATCCAAAATAAACAAATAAATAAAGCCCACAAAACCATTGGAAACGAGGCCTCCAAAAGTCATATCCCTGGTTGTGGTGTGTGCGAGTGGTGGAAGTACAAAAACTTGAACTGCATAGAAATGGGTAATAGGGGAAGTATGTTTGGGAATTGTGTGCCATAAAAAGTTAGAAAGTGAGACTTTTCCTTGCTTCTTTTTGGTCTTACGGTTTCAATCTCAGACAGAGCTTCAACTACAGCTTTCCCAAAAGGCCATCTAACTTTTCCTTTTAGTCAAGAACAAAAAACAAAACTTTTCTGCTTGCAAGATGACCCTTGCTTTTGTTTTTTTTTTTTGCACTTTTCTCCCCAAGTTTAGGCGTAGGCAAAGGCATTGTCCGTGCTAGGGATTGTAATGAGGTGGGTTATCCGTTCCTGTCCAACCCGTCCTGTCCTTGCCACATTAAACAGTTAAGAGGAGGCGTCTGATTATATATCAACAAACCTACTATGTTTATAACATTAATGATTAATGTAAAAATGGATTGGATTATGTACTTTACTTGAACATGTAAAATGTATAACTCTTTGAACTCACCCCAAGCACAAAAGAATTGGGTACGGCTTGCGCCTGGTACAATTGGGGACCAACAGGTTTAAGGATAAAATTATCATTCCTAGTTCATGCAAACATATTTTTCTTGCCAAGAGCTTACTTCCAAATGAGATGGGAAAGAAACAAGCAAACAAGAAAAGGTAATAATCAGTCGTTGCTATGACAATTAAGCACTATTTTTATAACATCGAAGAATTTTATAGTAGAATATAAAAAGTACACTACAATAAAAATAAAATTTCGAGCCAACAATTACATCAAATGGCACAGCGACCTTGGGCTTAGAGGGATAGCTATCCCCTTTACACTAAGGGGCTCCTCTGACCTTTAATATGTTCCCACTTTTTTTTTTTTTTTTTTTGCACATTTAGTTTGCCTTTGCTGAATTTTTATAGCTGTGACTCTGAAGTTTCTAGTATATCTCGAATTTCAACTCTAAATATCTCATATATTAAATATAAGACGCTAAATAAACAAAGAAATTAATATTATTATGCAATTTTATAATCTTGTGGATTGTCAAGATTGTCACATAAATTGTAATAGTATTATTATTTAATACTGGGACAGTGAGGGAAATAGACTAAACAAATAGAGGATAAAATCCAATAGGCTAAAATTTAAGATAGGTTAGTAAGTAGGCCATTCGACTTAAAATCTACCTTAATTAAATAACATAATGACAAAAATATCCAAATTTAGAAAACCCTAGCAATCAAAATAACCCAAATTCCCATTCTCTTTCTTTCTCTCTCCTTCAATCATCTCTCTTGTCCAAGATACAGCTCACCATCGCACGCCGACGCCAGTAGACGAGGTGATGCTGGCAATAGTATTATCCCTGCATCTAGACGTCTTCCTCCTCGTCCACCTCTTTCTTTCTCTCTCTTTCCCTCTCTCTATCTCCCCTCTACCCTCTCCCATGCCTGGGGTTCAGCTAGCCATCGCACATCCAAACGTCTCTAGCGATGCGACGAGACTTGGCTCACAACAACACTAGCAATGGCGAGACTTTATCTCGTTATTGTGCCCAAAGGTGGCAATTTGCAATAGCCAGAGAGCATAACAACACCTACAGTCCTATAAGGAGGAAACTTTGACTTTGTAAAGGAGAGAAAGGAAAGCTACAAATTGACGATGATGGCATTCATAATCCGACCAAAGAAGGAACGTTGGGTAAGCAAGGATTGAAAAATCGACGTTTCCTACCGACGTCTCCATAGAAATTTTTATCATTTGGAAATATTGATATAGAAACAAAGGTGCTCTATTTTTTTCTGCAAGATATCCAAAAATTTTTATAGAAATATTTGTAGATATTGATATTTTGATAAAAATATTGATTTTTGTAAAAACCTTAGTGTTAAATAAAATTGCAAAAACTTTTACAAAAATTTTACATAAATATTGGAAAAAATATTAAAAAAATTGTGCTTTATACTTTTTTTTTACTTTACTTTTAAAATGTTATAAAATTCATCTTTTTTATTTATTTTTTTATATAGTCTTTTAAAAATTTACTTTCCAATGTTCCAAAGTTCATGTTTTTTATTTACTTTTGAATTATAATAAACTTTATATAATAGAATGATCAAACTTATGGGGCAATAAAGCTAAAGAAGAACTGAAAAATTGAAAAACTTGATATTGTTTATTATTGCTTAGCGATTGGGTTAACTCATAATTTGCTATATATAAAGAGGTAGTGTGTGGGAAACAAGATATATACATGGCATGTTTAAAATTATATAAGAAACTATTCAAACTCCATGTCTTGGTATCAATATTATTTAAACTAAAAAGATATTCTAAATACCTTTGAACCTCCTAGAACCACTTATGGTGTTGATGTTTTCTTATTTTGTATGAAACTATAAATGTAAATTACTTGTGCTAGGTTGGTTTTTAACGATTTATCTCAATTTGAGATTGTATACTTATCATTTATCATATTATGATCAATTCTTACCATTCATATTTATCACATACTTAATATTTTGGTCGACAATTTCATCCAAATTATGTACTATTAACCATTATAAAGTTTCTTAAAGTCTTATTTAAAAATAATCCGTTTAATATTGTTTTCAAAATAGATGAAAATGTTTTTGTTTTGAAAAATAAGAATTTTTTGGGAATTGTGCTGAGAGTGTTTTTAAAATTTTTATCTCGAAAAATGTGCAAAAACATTTTCAAAAATTTTAAGAATGAAACCAAATGTGAAAGTCTTAAGATAACTTTTCGTATTTTTGTCAGTTTTCATTGATATCAATATTTCTGTAAAAATTTAAAAAACCAATTTCCATGGATATCAATTTTCATCCTTGATTGAGAGAGAGAGGAGGTATTGTGATCGTCTGAGAAGAAAGAGGAATGAGAGAGTGGAAAGGAAAGAACAAATCTGAGGAGAAAAAGAATTTGGAAAAAAAAATCTAAAGATAAAATATGGAAACTAATAAGTTTAAAAATTAATATGATATATTGTTTTTTATAGTTTTTAAATAGGCTTTTTTATTTCAAAGCATTAAAGTCTTTAGTCTATTTATTTTAATTTCCCCTTAATAATAGTACTACTAGATATATATCTATTTCATGTCTACTATCCCTATTTTCATGTCTTCTTGGTTGTCTTTTACTTTTTATTCAACATATTATTTAAACTTAACAATCTAAACTACATATAAATAGAATTTATACATTAAAAGTAATAATACAATATACTAAGATGTTAAAATTTAATGGGAGACAGCAAAAGAAGCAATAAAATAAAATAAAATTGTCACAACAGATCTTAAATACACCCTTATATTTATTTGTCCTCGTTCGCCCAAGTGGGATATGTGCTCTTTCAAAGATTTGTATTTACTTCTTTTCTAAATAGATAAGAAGTAAGTTGCCAAACAAAGTTAATATATAAGCAAAACAAGAAAAGAATAAAACAAAAAAGAGAAATGCTATTCACTATTACGCTGCTGAATTAATTAATTGAATAAATTCCATTTTAATTCTTTTAGGGGATTACTATTTTAATTCACCAACAACTATTGATTAAATATGAGAGTATTGGTTAAAACCAATAGTTAAAACCAATTTCGGTTGAAAATATTGTAACATGTAAAAGCTATATACTGTCGTATACTTTTTTTTGACGCTGTAGTATGTGAGAGTTTATATGTAGTAACCAAAAGTTTTGGCTCTAACTCACATTGCCCAGCACCACATTACTTTTACGCGCCTTTGTGAAAATGTGAATCCACACACTTTCCTTTACAAAAAAAAAATAAAAAATAAAAAGAAAGAAAATAAAGAAAGAATAAGAAGATTCATATACTATCATCGAGCAATATGTAAATATATGTTTCAATAAAAAAATGTAATTTTATGAAATTTAAATGCAGTTTGTATCATATTTGAGTCAAAGGTGTGAATGTAAATATTATATCAACTTAAATTTTATGAAAGAAAACACTGTAATAAAAATTAGTTTGAACCATTTTTTTTTTTGGATTATATTTCTAAATAAGCTCCTCGTTGCTAGTCAATTAAACTTGTATTTTGTCATTACTGGACAAAAACAATAATAAGTAAGAAAAAGAAAACAAAAACAATTGTAACCCAATTTAAATTAAGAAGTATTATTTTCACTTCTTTTACACTATGGTTTTAAAATATTCTTTTAACGTTAATTACATAATTACATCTCATAGTTCTAACTATTATTCAATTTATTTATCTGTTTTTAGAAAATATAAAAATATTCACTGAATTTAAAACAATTATTTTAAATTCTATCTTTATCAATAGAAAAATTAGGCAAAACAATATAACTACTCTTAAATAATTATATGAAAATATTATATAGATTTAAAAACATAAGAAATCCTAAAACAAAACATCAATTTAAAAAAAAAATATCTTCAGTTTAATGTTTTTTAAGTGCTAAAATATTTTTGAAACATTTTTATCAAGAAGAATATATATTTCAAAAATTAATTTGGTCTAATTAAAGGTATCTTTGTTGTAACTCTATTTTTTTATTCTAAGAAAAATCTATGGGGGATAGAATTGGAACAAGATTTTCAAATTCAAAAAATACCTTTATAGTTTTTAAAATCAAAAAATAAATTAGAAAATTAAAACCAAGGGGTATAGTTGTATAAGTAACTGATATTCTTTATATTCTGCTTAATGTTGAAACTAAACTTCTATGAATAAATAGGAACCAAAAGATAATAAATCAACTGCTAAATAACCATATACTACAAGTCAGAGAGCACATGTTTTCATATATATATTTTTTTAGAAGGCCACAAGTTTTTATTTAAATTTATTAACATTAATGGCTCTCTAAACTTTAAAATCTTCTTCACTTTAACCCCTGAACTTTAACAAACGCAACTTTGACTCCTAAACTTTTAAAACTCTTTACTTTATCCTTGAATTTTAAAAATTACTATTTTTCCCATAAATTTTCAAATAAGGACAAAATGGTGATTTTTTAATTCAGGGGATGAAGTGATGAGTTTTAAAAGTTTAAAGAGTAAAGTGATGATTTTTAAATTTCAGGGAGCAAAGTAAGGAAAAGCCTAAAGTTCAAAGACTATTAGTATCAATAACCCTTTTATTTATTATTTCCTTATTTGTGCTGGTTATTAAGGTTTTTTTAATGAGGGAAAACCTAATAGCGCCCCTTTTTAGTAAAAGAATTAAAGAAGACATAATTCCTGTTTCTTTTGGTTTAGTAATTCATCAATTTAGTATCCTTGTGTTCAAGAAAGCTCATTGTGTTATTTTTGAGAAAAATCATTTGAATATCCTGACCTTTTTTTTTGAAACATGAAATGACATTTCCACAATTTTCATCTAAAAGTCTAAAAGTATTGAAAAATTCAAGAAAATTTGATAAAAAAATAAAAACCAAGAATTGTAAAAATAGAAAATAACAAATGAAAAGATATATATAAAGTATTATCTCATTCATCATCTTCACAAATTCACCATCAATCTAAAGATCAGCAAACCAATAGAAAGGTTCAAGATCTCCACTAGAGAAGGAGGTTTTTTTTTTTTTTTTTTATTGCCATAGGTTATCCATTTTATTTTTGAATAGGATTTATTTTTCTATTTCCTTTTATATCTAAAGGAAAAAATTCATTTCATGTTCCAAACGATGAGCTCCGAATATTTGGGTGATATTTAGTAAATAAAGGGTAGTCCAATAGAATTTTCCAATCACACAAGGATATCAACTTAAGAACTTAGTAAACAACATGATATAATAATATCCACGTAATATATAAAAGGATATTGTAATAGAATTTCCTAAACACAAGGATAATAATTTGAAAATTGTCAAACCATAAAGTAACATCATGATATTGAACTCCTTTTTTATTATAAGAAAAACAAGAGATGGATTTCTTAAGAAATAAAAGAATCAAATATTTTCTTCTATATTAAAAAAAGAATCAAATAATTTCTCCCAAAAAATCAAATAAATGTTCTATATAAAAATAAAAGAATCAAATAAATGAGGCTAATAGTGTGTTGATTTTTTTTTTAATGAATAAATAGTTTGGCGATATTGGGCTGTTTTACCGCGTCAAAAGTCATGTACTTATTTTCTAGAGAGTACAAATGAAAAAGAACAAAAATGTTCTGAGGAAACTTTTGAAAGTTGTTGAAAGTTAAGGTCTTAAAGTGAAAAAGGGGAAACCCATTGTCCTGGAAACTGAAACCGGATTTGTCGTGCTCCCCGCAATGGAATGAGACATTGAGGCTGGCCCCACAGGTCACGGGGATGTTCAACGCTTTATTATTAAAATAATAATATCAACCAACCTTCATCTTTTAGCTGCCGTTATCTCGCCATATTTTCATTTCTCGTTTGTACGCTTTTTTTATTATTAGTATTATTTGTGCAAATTTAAAACTTAGTAAATAATATTATATACAATAAATAATATATTATAAAAAATTAAGTAATATTTTATAAGAAATTGAAAATAAAAACCATAGAATATCTCTCTTTTTTTTATCTATATCTCTCATCTTTTTTTCTTATCGGCATTACCAGGAGATACAATATTGTCCTGATAATGTTATATTACTATATGTATTAAAAAATTCACCGACGACTTTGCCGGATCGTCGATGACTAAAAAATATAATATTAACATAACAATACTATATTACCATGTAATATAAAAATTTACAGACAACTTTGCTAAACCGCTAATGGTTAGAAATACAATAATAACCTGACAATATTGTGTTATCATGTAAATATAAAAGTTAATCGATGACTTCATCAAACCACCAGCGGTTGTTATATTACCGTATAAATATAAAAATTCATTGCAACTTTATTGAACCACCAGTAACTAAGGAATATAGTATTAACTAGTGAATACTATATTGGTGGCTAGAAAATACTATATTAACATAAAGATATTATATTTCTACGTTAATACAAAGGTTTATCGACAACATTATCAAACGTCACCAACATTGATAATTGTCAATAGCCAGAAGATACAACATTTTGCAGTTAATTGCATATTTATCCGAAAAAACATCATATGCCAAAAAAAAAAAAAAAACTCCATTTAAAAAACAAGCCATAACCAATGCACTACACTGCTCAGGACTGGTGATCTAAAACGCACGTCCAAATTACATTAATCTCCACTTCCATTCATTTAAATTCCAAGCATTTATGCTTTCATAACCTAGAAAGAAAGCAAATCAATTTAATATAATACAATACAATACAAAATAAAGATCTAATCTAGAATAAGACTATGACAATATAAACCCTAATTTTTTTGAGATTTCAAAATTAGCCATAATTTACAATCACAATGAAATGAAATTGTGAAATAGAATGTTAAAAAAAGTGAAAAGATGCATTGTTCAAGACAAACTACAACAAATATGGAATCTGCCCCCTCTTCATCTTCATTGACTCTAGCATGCATTGTAGCAAGGCGAAGACAAATGCGAACAAGATGAGAACTCCGGTGAGCTCGCGATTGGCTGTCATAATTAAAGATCGCACATGTGGTCGCAAATCTGACGGTTATAGTCAGATCTTTACTCGTAGTAGCAGGGTAATGAAGCAGCGTTTGAAGGTCGGGCGAAGCAGCTAAGATCAGACAATGGTGGCGATTACGAAAAGCTTCTCAACTCTCTTCATTTACCTTATGTTCATTGCTTGTTCGTCATCGAGCTCGCCTCTGTCACTCCGGCGAGTTCGATGACGTCGACGACGAGAGAGAAATAGAGATCTAGGGAGAACAATAGAGAGAGACAAAGAGCTAGATGAGAGAGAGAATATCGATAAATAAACAGAGGAGAGGGAGATCAAGAAGGCGAGAAGAGAGAATAAAAGAGAGAAAAAATTTAGATATATTATGGGGGTATTTTTAGGCTTTTAGTTGCTTTAAAATCCTAAATTTTTAAAATCTTTTCTTTTTTTTTTTTTTTGTACTTTTTCAAATCATTTGATATAATTTACTCTTAGTATCTAAAAATCTAACATTTTGTGCAATTTTTTTATAATATTTTAGGTGAATGAGAGAAATAATAGATTTTTTAAACATTTTTAAAGAAAATAACAAGTTTTAAAAGTACTTATAATAAATAGCCTATTTATGATGTAAATAATTTATTTAATGTGTAAATAAAGTTATGTACACAATAAACAATAAGGTAAATAAATTATTTTCATAAATAAGAATTATTTATATTATAAATAAGAGGGTAATAAGTTATTTATACTATAAATTTGTGGTTTATTACAAATATTTTTAAAATTTGATATTTACTATATTTAGTTTTGAAAAAGATTTTTACTATAATATGAATACTCATAAATCAAGTAGTAAACAAAATAAATCCAACAGTTCAAGCAACAACTTTTATAAATTATGAAAAATGACAATTCTTATTAAAAAAATTTCCTATTATTATTAGGGTAGGTCTCTGGTAGGAAGCATATAGATTCCCTACCAGTGAAAAACAATTAAACACTATTAGATCTTAATCTAACTGTAAAAAAAGATGAAGGACCATCAAACAAAGACAAAGTCTTCTACATTTGATTATTGCACATTCATTAAAAAAACTCAAGATCTTAGAACCCTTCTTCCTCATCCTTCTTTCTCAATGTATTATCGTTGGCAAGTCCAACCTACACTGGTGAGCCTAGCCCTATTGTCGTCAGCTTTGGCGAGATTCGTGAAACTAACCAGCCATTGTGGCTCTATTTTTGTTCATTTCTGTTTTTGTTTTCAAAGCTTTGTCGCCGAAGCCCCTCTCCCTTTCAAGAAAAGTCTGAAGCCTGACATCACCATTATCAAAACCCTTCAAGTGGCTGAGCGACACCAAAAGGGGAAGGGCAAATCTTCTAATAATGACAATGCTAAGTTTCCAAATGGAAGAGGCAGAGTTTACGATGGTAGAAAATGACAAGGTGGCAGAGATTTTTACGACATGGGCGCTTGAAGAGGGAGATTTGCTAATGACGGCAACGTACGGAGGGGTGGAGCTGCAACAACAGCTATGGAGGGTAGTGTTAGGATTTGTTTGGATATGTTTTGGAATCAAGGGTCAATGTTAAAAGTTATATTAAATCAATTGCTTGTTTTGTTTAGTTGCCTACATTTAAGAATATATGTTTAACTATAAGCTGCTCTCCTAGTAGCCATTGGATGACAATCTAATGGTCAATAGATCATTCTCTACTAGTGGGGAATAATAGCATTCTCTACAACAACTTTTCCTCATTTTTATTATCAATGAAGTTTGTTTGTGTATTTTTACTTGAATCTTGTTTGTGTACGCCACATTATGCCTCAATATAGTAGATAAAATTACAAAGTTATAGTTAGATTAAGCCTACAACCATGGCCGCTTTGAGAAAATTTAAAGCCCTTGGGCAAAGTTTTAAAAAGGACCTTTATCTATATTAGAGAAAAAAGATTTAAAATTTATTAAAAAAATCAGCTTAACTTATTAAAAATCTATTTTCTGGCATTTTTAGATGCAAAATCATTAATCATTTCTTTACGTTCAAATTTGTCAAATATGTTTTTTTTTTTTGGATAGACAATATAGCTATTTATTTTGTTTTTCTTGAGACATTTGTTTCTAATAACTTAGGCTTAAAAACCTTATAATTTATCAGTAAAGGTCGGTGCAAGACACAAGGGAGATCAAAGCTTTTTCTTTGTCTCCTTCTCCTTCTCCTTTTTTTTTTTTTTTTTTTGAAGTTTTTATAGTGTGTAAATTAGATAAATTATAAATAACTTATCTATGTTTGTTTGTTTATTTATTTATTTATTTATAGTTTGTAAATTAGATAAATTATAAACTATCTTATATATGTTTATTTATTTATTCATAAGTAACCGAATATAGCCATTTATTTTTTTGTAGAAAGTAGTTAAAGCTCCTTAAAAAAAGTGATTAAAGTGGATATTACCAGTTGAATGATTGTATATTCAATATTTTATATATTTTTTGTTTGAGGAAAAAAGTGAGAAACTTCATTTATATTAATAAAGGCACACATATATAAAGCTGGATGTTATCATCCAATACATAGAAAATTTCATGTATTTCACTGATTGGATCCACCAATAAAGACAGATGAAATATAAAAGCAAATCTTAAGTGTCAAGATCATAAGGGAAAAGCTTGCTCGACAAGTAAATTAGAGCTCAACCACGACTCGTTAAAATAGACTACTACAATCAATGGACAAGACTACTTGACCAAGAGCCCATACTAAGGGAATAAACGATCTGACATGGACTTAGATCTAGCTAGAGACCACCACATACATCGTTGGGAAACGAATGTAAGTGAAGAGCCACCCAAGCAACGAGTTCGACCAACACAACCAGTCATAAGAGGTCCTCCTTTTCCAGTCACCAGATTGGCTACATCTAGCCCAGCCAGCAACAACCCATCACAGTCACCGTAGAAGAGGCACCCCATTTTATCCTTATCGTTCTTGCTGTCCCCAATGAAGACTACCCACGATGAGCAAATCCAACCATCAACATTACCCTTTGCCTATATCTGGTCACCGATGACATTTTCCATTTTTTAGATATGGTCATTTGCCAACGTTACTCTTCGACCACAACACGACAAAACTCCCACTTATGTAGCAAACCTAGGAGCTGCTCCCCCCTCTCTAGTCGGGGATTAGGCAACCTACCCAATGGTGGTGCTTGTTCTGACCCTAAGAGGAGAAAGGGGTAGCATTGAAGGAAGGAGAGGTGAAACCTCTTGTAGTAATGTAAAGCGAGAGCTTTTACCCCTGAGAGGGAATAGCTAATATTCTATATATAGTCATAGCCATTTGGAGAGACATTTGAGTTCTTAAAAACAAAAATGTTTGTAGTGTGTAAAAGAAATACAAAACTTAGATATTGATATTCTCCTATGAATAAAGTTATTTGTGTGCGCAATAACTAGGAATTTTGAATACCAAGGAGAGATTTTTCTCTAAAACATGATTTTTGAATTTGTTACTTTATTTTAGTTTTTGTAACGCTCCGAAATTAATCAAGTGATGTCTATATAGAAAATGGTCAATTAGTGTGCCATGATGCATTTTTAAATTTAACTTGATTATTTTGAGATATTTCTAAATTAATATTATTCTTGGTTATTTTAATGATTCTTAACTACTATTAATTATTTTTATTTGTTATTTTAAATTTTGAAACAAAAACAATTTGTTAAATACCGAACATGTTGAAATCTGTGTGCTGCACACGGTTTTCTTGTAGCAAACCACCTCCCTCCTCTTTATTTATTTCACTCTCCCTAATTCTTTCCCTCTCACTCTTGTTCACTCTCTCTCTCCACTGCCTCTCTCTTTCTCCCACTTTCTCTCAAATTTTGATATCAAAATCAAGCCCAAGCTTTGGTTTTTAGTGGGTTGGAAGCTCGGGAATGCATTTGGATGATTACAGACTCAATTTAAAGCTTGAAATCTAAGGTTAGTTTTTATATTTCAAACTTTTCTAAATTTTCCTATTTTTGTTGTATTTTGAAATCCAAGATCGTTTGAGCTTAGAAAACCTTTAATCTAAATTAAAAAAATTTAAAACATTTAAAATCTAAGCTCGGTTTGATTAAAAACGGATCTAAATCAAGATTTTTTATTTTTTTTTATTTTTTTCATTTTTGAATTTTCTTGGATTTTTCTACGCAAACCTTGTTTAAACTAGTTTAGAAGTGTTCTATTATGTTTTCTATCATCTATGAGTGTTTTTCATGTTTGAGAATTGAGAAAAACAGATAAAAATGAGAAATGGGCTCGGGGAGGCAGAGACCTGATTCTGAAAAATTTTAAAATTTTTTCAGTTCAGTAGGCCGAACTTCATGATCAACAGGCCGGATTCATGAATCTGGCAGGCCAGACTCATATCTTTGGCTGGCCAGACGTGAAAAAGTTTGGCCGACCGAACCTAGATGGTCAGTAGGTCGAAATGCACAGTTCAGCAGGCTGGACCAAGGGAACTGGCAGGCCGACTAGGTTTCATGAGAATTTGTCTTTTTTCACCCTTTTTCACTGTTTTGGACCCCGAATAAGATTTTAATCTTGCAATATGATTTTATAAACACAAGTGGCATACTAGGACACTATGAGATAGTTTAGTAAAATAGGATATCTTAAGCTAGAAACTGATAGACTTAGTTTCTATATTTAAGGTTGTTCATGGTTCCGTGGAGCTAACAGATAGCGGATCGGGACTGCGGTGTAGGACATTGGCACTAATATTCAGGTAGGAATTTTACCCCTTTTATTGGTAACCTAGTTTTTAAATGATTTTGGCCTCAAAATGATTTCTTTTAAATATTTTCAATGAATGATTGAAAAGTGATTTTTATGAGTTGTTTTTATAACGAGTAGAATGAGGTGATTTTCATAATAAACCACATAATAAATGTAAATGAAAATACTTAGTAAAAGAGATTTTAATAACTATAGAAATATTGTAACACCCCGAAGTTAATTAAATGGTATTAGAATGATAAATGGTGGATTAGTGTGCCTTAATGAGCATTTTAAATCTAATTTGAATATTTTGTGAAAATTTAGTAACCTTGTATAATTTTACTCTTTTAATGATTTTTAATTATCCTAAATTGTTTTTAACTGTTAATTTAAATTTTTACAAAGCAATTTGATTTGAAAAAAATAGTGTGTTGTTGCACATAGTTTTGTGCAACCATTTTCTCTATTTTGCTCTATTTATTTCATTTTCTCTCTCTTTCCCCCCATTTCTCTCGCTCACCTCTTTCTCTTCTCTCTCTCTCTCGTTTCTCTCGGGTTCCCTCACTCTCTCTCAATCTCTCAAAATTTTTGAAAACAAATTTCGTTTTCAAGCTTCGGGCTAGGAGATCGAAGGCTCGGGAACAAGATTCAACAACAAAAACAACGTTTTTAATCTTTGATTCGAGGTTAGATTTTAAAACTCAAAGTTTTTCTATTTGAGATGGATTTCTTAAGAAATAAAAGAATCAAATATTTTCTTCTATATAAAAAAAAGAATCAAATAATTTCTCCCAAAAAATCAAATAAATGTTCTATATAAAAATAAAAGAATCAAATAAATGAGGCTAATAGTGTGTTGATTTTTTTTTTTTTAATGAATAAATAGTGTGGCGATATTGGGCTGTTTTACCGCGTCAAAAGTCATGTACTTCTTTGCTAGAGAGTACAAATGAAAAAGAACAAAATGTTCTGAGGAAACTTTTGAAAGTTGTTGAAAGTTAAGGTCTTAAAGTGAAAAAGGGGATTCCCATTGTCCTGGTAACTGAAACAGGATTTGTCGTGCACCCCGCAATGGAATGAGACATTGAGGTTGGCCCCACAGGTCACGGGGATGTTCAACGCTTTATTATTAAAATAATAATATCAACCAACCTTCATCTTTTAGCTACCATTATCTCGCCATATTTTCATTTCTCGTTTGTACGCTTTTTTTATTATTGGTATTATTTGAGCAAAGTTAAAACTCAATAAATAATATTATATAATTTTAAAATATACAATAAATAACATATCATAAAAAATTAAGTAATATTTTATCAAAAATTAAAAATAAAAACCATAGAATATCTCTCTTTTTTTTATCTATATCTCTCAACTTTTTTTCTTATCGGCACTACCAGGACATACAGTATTGTCTTGATAATGTTATATTATCATATGTATATAAAAATTCACCGACGACTTTGCCGGATCGTCAATGCTAAGAAATACAATATTAACATGATAATACTATATTACTATGTAAAAATAAAAATTCACCGACGACTTCGTTAGACCGCTAGCAGTCGAAAAATACAGTAATAACTTGGCAATATTATGTTATCATGTAAATATAAAAGTTAATCGAAGACTTCATCAAACCACCAACGGTTGTTATATCATCGTATAGATACAAAAATTCATTGTAACTTTATTGAACCACCAATGACCAAAGAATATAATATTAACTAGTGAATACTATATTGGTGGCTAGAAAATACTATATTAACATAAAAATAGTATATTTCTATATTAATAGAAAGGTTTATCGACAACATTGTCAAACTTCACTGACACTGACAATTGTCGGCAGCCAAAAGATACAACATTTTGCAGTTAATACCATATTTATAGGAAAAAACATGATATGCCAAAAAAAAAAAAAGTCCATTTAAAAAACAAGCCATAACCAATGCACTACACTGCATTGCTCAGGACTGGTGATCTAAAACGCACGTCCAAATTACATTAATCTCCACTTCCATTCATTTAAATTCCAAGCATTATGCTTTCATAACCTAGAAAGAAAGCAAATCAATTTATTTTAATACAATACAATACAAAATAAAAATTTAATCTAGAATAAGCCTATGACAATATAAACCCTACCCTCAGTTTGGTTAGGTGGTGAGAACCACGGTTTTCACCATAAACTCAGTTATGAACAGTGTAAAGCTCTCACATGCTACAATACAATAAAAAAATTACTACAGTGTAAAGCTCTCACATGCTACAGTAAAAGTGGTTCTAACCACTGGTTCCCACCACCCTTCCAAACACCCCACTAATTTCTTTTGAGATTTCAAAATTAGCCATAATTTACAATCACAATAAAATGAAATTGTGAAATAGAATGTTAAAAAAAGTGAAAAGATGCACTGTTCAAGACAAACTACAACAAGTATGGACTCTTCCCCCTCTTCATCTTCTTTGACTCCGGCATGCATTGCGGCAAGGCGAAGACGAATGCGAACAAGATGAGAACTCCGGTGAGCTCGCGATTGGCTGTCATAATTAAAGATCGCACATGTGGTCGCAAATCTGAAGGTTATAGTCAGATCTTTACTCGTAGTAGCAGGGTAATGAAGCAGCGTTTGAAGGTCGGACGAAGCAGCTAAGATCAGACGATGGTGGCGATTACGAAAAGCTTCTCAACTCTCTTCATCTACCTTATGTTCATCGCTCGTTCGTCATCGAGCTCGCCTCCGCAACTCCGGCGAGCTCGATGACGCTGACGACCAGAGAGAAATAGTGATCTAGGGAGAACAACAGAGAGAGACAAAGAGCTAGATGAGAGAGAGAATATAGATAAACAGAGGAGAGGGAGATCAAGAAGGCGAGAAGAGAGAATAAAAGAGAGAAAAAATTTAGATATATTATGGGGTTATTTTTAGGCTTTTAGTTGCTTTAAAATCCTAAATTTTTAAAATCTTCTTCTTCTTTTTTGTACCTTGTCAAATCATTTGATATAATTTACTCTTAGTATCTAAAAATTTGACATTTTATACAATTTCTTTATAATATTTTAGGTGAACGAGAGAAATAACAGATTTTTTAAACATTTTTAAAGAAAATAACATGTTTTAAAAGTATTTATAATAAATAGCCTATTTATGATGTAAATAATTTATTAAATGTGTAAATAAAGTTATGTACACAATAAATAATAAGGTAAATAAATTATTTTCACAAATAAGAGTTATATTATAAATAAAAGGGTAAATAAGTTATTTATACTATAAATCTGTCGTTTACTGCAAATATTTTTAAAATTTGATATTTACTATATTTAGTTTTGAAAAAGATTTTACTATAATCTGAATACTCATAAATCAAGTAGTAAACAAAATAAATCCAACAGTTCAAACAACAACTTTTATAAATTATGAAAAATGACAATTCTTATTACAAAAAAATTTCCTATTATTATTAGGGTAGGTCTCTGGCGGGGAGCATACAAATTCCCTACTAGTGAAAAACAATTAAACACTATTAGATCTTAATCTAACTGTAAAAAAAGATGAAGGAACATCAAACAAAGACAAAGTCTCCTACACGTGATTATTGCACATTCATTAAAAAAAACTCAAGATCTTAGAACCCTTCTTCCTCATCATTCTTTCTCACTGTATTATCATTGGCAAGCCCAACCTACACTGGTGAGCCTAGCCCTATTGCTCTCAGCTTTGGCAAGATTCGTGAAACACTAACCAGCCATTGTGGCTCTATTTTTGTTCATTTTTGTTTTTGTTTTCAAAGCTTTGTCGTCGAAGCCCCTCTCCCTTTCAAGAAAAGTCTGAAGCCTGACATCACCATTATCAAAACCCTTCAAGTGGCAAAGCGACACCGAAAGGGGAAGGGCAAATCTTCTAATAATGACAATGCTAAGTTTCCAAATGGAAGAGGTAGGTTTGCGATGGTAGAAAATGGTGAGGTGGTAGAGCTTCTTATGACACGGGCGCTTGAAGAGGGAGATTTGCTAATGACGGCAACGTACGGAGTGGTGGAGCGGCAACAACAGCTATGGAGGGTAGTGTTAGGATTTCTTTGGATATGTTTCGGAATCAAGGGTCAAGGTTAAAAGTTATATTAAATCAATTGCTTGTTTTGTTTAGTTCCCTACATTTAAGAATATATGTTTAACTATAAGCTCCTCTCCTAGTAGCCATTGGATGACAATCTAACGGTCAATAGATCATTCTCTACTAGTGGGGAATAATAGCATTCTCTGCAACAACTTTTCCTTATTATTATTATCAATGAAGTTTGTTTGTGTATTTTTATTTGATTCTTGTTTGTGTACGCCACATTATGCCTCAATATAGGAGATAAAATACAAAGTTATAGTTAGATTAAGCCTACAACCATGGCCGCTTTGAGAAAATTTAAAGCCCTTGGACAAAGTTTTAAAAAGGACCTTTATCTATATTAGAGAAAAAAGATTTAAAATTTATTAAAAAAATCAGCTTAACTTATTAAAAATCTATTTTTCTTGCATTTTCATATGCAAAATCATTAATCATATCTTTACATTCAAATTTGTCAAATATATATTTTTTTTTTGGATAGACAATAGAGCTATTTATTTAGTTTTTCTTGAGACATTTGTTTCTAATAACTTAGGCTTAAAAACCTAATAATTTATCAATAAAGGTCGGTGCAAGACACAAGGGAGATCAAAGCTTTTTCTTTTTCTCTTTCTCCTTCTCCCTTTTTTTTTTTTTTGAAGTTTTTATAGTGTGTAAATTAGATAAATTATAAATATCTTACCTATGATTGTTTGTTTATTTATTTATTTATTTATTTATAGTTTGTAAATTAGATAAATTATAAACTATCTGATATATGTTTATTTATTTATTCATAAGCAACCGAATATAGCCATTTATTTTTTGTAGAAAGTAATTAAAGCTCCTTAAAAAAAGTGATTAAAGCGGATTTACCAGTTGAATGCTTGTATATTCAATATTTTATACATTGTTTGTTTGAGGAAAATAGTGAAAAACTTCATTTATATTAATAAAGGCACACATATATAAAGCTGGATATTATCAACCAATACATAGAAAATTTCATGTATTTCACTAATTGGATCCACCAATAAAGACGGATGAAATATAAAAGCAAATCTTAAGTGTCAAGATCATAAAGGAAAAGCTTGCTCGACATGTAAATTAGAGCTCGACCATGACTCGTTAAAATAGACTACTACAGTCAATGGACAAGACTACTTGACCAAGAGCCCATACTAAAGGAATAAACGATCTGACATGGACTTAGATCGTGCTAGAGACCACCACATACATCGTTGGGAAACGAATATAAGTGAAGAGCCACCCAAGCAACGAGTTCGACCACCACAACCAGTCATAAGAGGTCCTCATTTTCTAGTCACCAGATTGGCTACGTCTAGCCCAGCCAGCCACAACCCATCACACAGTCACCGTAGAAGAGCCAACCCATTTTATCCTTATCGTTCTTATTGTCCCCAATGAAGAACACCCATGATGAGCAAATCCAACCATCAACATTACCCTTTGCCTATATTTGGTCATCAACAACATTCTCCATTTTTCAAATCTGGTCATTTGCCAACGTTACTCTTCGACCACAACACGACAAAACTCCCACTTATGTAGCAAACCTAGGGGCCGCTCCCCCTCTCTAGTCGGGGATTAGGCAACCTACCCAATGGTAGTGGTGCTTGTTCTGACCCTAAGAGGAGAAAGGGGCAGCATTGAAGGAAGGAGAGGTGAAACCTCTTGTAGTAATGTAAAACAAGAGTTTTTATCCGTAAGAGAGAATAGTTAATATTCTATATATAGTCATAGCCATTTCGAGAGACATTTGAGTTCTTAAAAAAAAAATGTTTGTAGTGTGTAAAAGAAACACAAAACCTAGATATTGATATTCTCTTATGAATAAAGTTATTTGTGTGCGCAATAACTAGGAATTTTGAATACCAAGGAGAGATTTTTCTCTAAAACATGATTTCTAAATTTGTTACTTTATTTTAGTTTTTATAACGCTCCGAAATTAATTAAGTGATGTCAATATAGAAAATGGTGAATTAGTGTGCCATGATGCATTTTTAAATTTAACTTGACTATTTTGAGATATTTCTAAATTAATATTATTCTTGATTATTTTAATGATTCTTAACTACTATTAATTATTTTTATTTGTTATTTTAAATTTTAAAACAAAAACAATTTGTTAAATACCGAACACGTTGAAATCTGTGTGCTGCACACGGTTTTCTTGCAGCAAACCACCTCCCTCCTCTTTATTTATTTCACTCTCCCTAACTCTTTCCCTCTCACTCTTGTTCACTCTCTCTCTCTCCTCTTTTCACGCTCTCTCTCCATTGCCTCTCTCTTTCTCCCACTTTCTCTCAAATTTTGATATCAAATCAAGCCCAAGCTTTGGTTTTTAGTGGATTGGAAGCTCGGGAAAGCGTTTGAATGATTACAGACTCAATTTAAAGCTTGAAATCTAAGGTTAGTTTTTATATTTCAAACTTTTCTAAATTTTCCTATTTTTGTTGTATTTTGAAATCCAAGATCGTTTGAGCTTAGAAAACCTTTAATCTAAATTAGAGAAACTTAAAACATTTAGAATCTAAGCTCGGTTTGATTAAAATGGATCTAAATCAAGATTTTTTATTTTTCTCTATTTTTCTCATTTTTGAATTTTCTTGGATTTTTCTATGCAAACCTTGTTTAAACTAGTTTAGAAGTGTTTTATTATGTTTTCTATCATCTATGAGTGTTTTTCATGCCTGAGAATTGAGAAAAATAGATGAAAATGAGAAATGGGCTCGAGGAGGCTGAGACCCAATTTTAAAAAATTCTAGAATTTTTTCAGTTCGATAAGCCAAACTTTATGATCGGCAGGCCAGATTCATGAATCTGGTAGGCCAGACTCATATCTTTGGCAGGCCAGACTTGGAAAAGTTTGGCCCACCAGATCCAGATGGTCGGTAGGCCAAAATGCACAGTTCAGCAGGCTAGACCAAGGGAATTGGCAGGCCGACTGGGTTTCATGAGAATTTGTCTTTTTTCACCCGTTTTCACTGTTTTGGACCCCGAATGAGATTTTAATCTTGCAATATGATTTTATAAACACAAGTGGCACACTAGGACACTATGAGATAGTTTAGTAACGTAGGATATCTTAAGCTAGATACTGATAGACTTAGTTTCTATATTTAAGGTTGTTCGCAGTTCCATGAAGCTAACGTATAGCGGATCAGGACTGCGGTGTGGGACATTGGCATTGATTTTGAGGTAAGAATTCTACCCCTTTCCTTGGTAACCTAGTTTTTAAATGATTTTGACCTCAAAATGATTTCTTTTAAATATTTTCAATGAATGATTGAAAAGTGATTTTTATGAGTTGTTTTTATAAACGAGTAGAATGAGATGATTTTCATAATAAACCACATAATAAATGTAAATGAAAATACTTAGTAAAAGAAATTTTAATAACTATAGAAATATATAGATGGGCATGATGCCATACCAGAGATTGGGTCGTGTAACGTACTACCTTTGGGGCAGGTCTCAAAACCTAGCTAGGCCACTTCGGTGTGATAACTATGGTTTACCCAAGAAAAATAAGAAAGCACTTTCTGGACAAAACTATTTTAATGAGATTTATTTAAATGAATTTATTTATTTAACTCTGTTTTTTAATTATTTCTTTGAAAGATAAATTTTATATTTAAATTATTTACCTATTTAAAAGTATAGTTTTACTGAACCTTTCGCTCACTTTTTATTTGCTTTTAAACCCTCCTCTAGGTGGAATTCAGCTTAAGATTGACAAAGGGTCCGCAGATCGGACTTGCGAGCAATAAAAGACCCCGAGTAGGTTATTGTATAAATTAATCAAGGCATGTATTATTTTAACTACTCTCTCTATTTTGGGTTGCGATTGTAATTTAAATATTGTCGATACTATGTGTGTGCACAAGTTGTGGGTTGGTGGGGTCCAACGCGTATTTTATCTTTCTTTATTATTTTATTTTATTTCATTTTATTTTATCTTATTTGTTTAATTATTATACATGTTTGCTTAAAAAAGGGGTTTTAAATTATCACCTACTTCTTAACCAATTAGATTCTTTAACTTGTGTTTTAATTAAAAATTTTTATTTAATTAACTTAATTAACCAATTATGTTATCTCTCGTACTCCAAGGCGTGACAGTTTTGTTATAAAATAATCGATAAGATATAATGACTTAGGAGTGTAATTATTTGAGGGCCTTAGACAATTGCCTATTTGGCCTAAAGGAAGTGTTGGTCCAGTGAATGATTACATTATGTTTTTTTATCTGTTACAATGAATAGATCTCAATCTATTTTTTATGCTTTTTTAGTTAGACAACTCCAATTTAAAGTTCTAGCTCAAGAGTTATAGCTAAATCCGTAGAAAACAATTGCATGCAAATGTTTATTTGTAGGTTGTTGTGGTATTTTATTTATACAAAATCAAGCATTAGATTAAGTATCAGTGTGGTATTGTTATGTGTTTTTGTTGTTGCTCATGCTATGGTGCTATATTGTGATCAGATGCAGATAAACCCATGGTAATATTTGTCAAAACTATTGTGAAATTTTAAAGACCTTTCCAAATTTATTGTTTGAAGTTTAAAATTTGTTTAAGCCTGATTAATCTAGTAATAAATCTATAACCCCCTCAAATTTTTACTACTCTTTATTTCTTCATACAACATAATTTTGGCCAATTGAGAAACTTGTGGATGAAGTGAATATGAAATTCTTAGCTTCTTTTTAAAGGTTTAGTTATAACTGACGTTTTAAATTTAAGAACTGTAGTATATGAGAGCTTTAGACTATAACAACTTTTTGCTTTTTATTGTAGCTGCTAAAAGCTTTACACTATTTACGGTCATAAAGAAGTTTTAAATATCCCATTGAGGCACTAATTGATACCATGTGTTTTGCAAGCATGAAAGCTTTTTCTTACCTCTGAGTAACATATTATCTCACCCTCGTACACACAACTATTATTATTATTATTATTATTATTATTAACAAATGCTAAGATCTCAACGGTCTTCCTCTCCTACAACTACACTAATTCATTCCTTAGAAAAGAAAGCTCGTTTCTCCAGAAAGAAAAAAAAATGAACATGAATCTTAACAATAGATGCGAAGTTTACATGAGAAGAAACACACCAATCATGCATGTTTGGGAATGTCGTGACTCATATCACATCACACCAAACCACATATGTTAGGTTAACTTTATAGGCGAACATGAAAATTCCCAGTATAGAGAGTTATGCACCCCTGTGTTCCGCAATTTCAACTTATTGTTTAATTTTTTTTTGGCTATAGTATTTTATCTTAAAAAATAAATTTTTGTTCAAACTTTTAATTAAATGCACTACATCAATCTCTCGAGTCTTAGCTATTAGATTTAAATAAAATTAAATCGATTTCATATTACTAATCTAAGAGATAGTGATATTTAATTTTCAATAGCAAATGGTTTTTTTTTTTAATAGCAATTAGTATTTATTAATTCCTATAAAATAATCTCTGCACCAAAATTATAAGAATACCGAGCCTAGCCACAAGTATATCACATTTTTGGAACATCATATGGTATCAGAAATGCAATTAATTAGAATATATATCTATGCACATGATATAACCTGATTTTATGTGGATAACATGATAGTCTTGGATAAGAAATTATTTTCGAATGCCATCCGTAAAATTCGTTAGAATTGGGCAAACGAGCAAAACTGGTTTATATTTTTTGCATTTGATATAATTTAGAAAATTAAACAATACTTCACTATTTTAACCCACTAATTTTTTATGCCACAAATTATAAAACTTGAACTTTATGCCACAAATTTTGATTTGTCACAAATTTCTCATTTATTTATGCTCTTCTCTCTTTCATTCCTCTCTCTTCTTCATCTCTCTTTCTTTCTTCTCTCTCGTGCCCTTTTTCTCTCCAGATTCCATTGCCGTTGCAGGGTCGCCGGCATTGTCCGATCCTTGTCATCTTCGTCGCAGTCGTCTTCATAGGTATTAATGACGACAGAATAAATAATCTCTTCGTTGCTCAGTCCACCATGGTCGGGAATCTATTTCTTCGCGACAAAACCTCGGCAAACTCCGATGAAGCTGGTGACAACAAAAGGCATGGCGAAGCGAGATCGCGAAATCAAATCTCCTCCAACCATCCTTCACGGAAGCTCAAGCGTTGGATTTGCAACAAAACCTCAATGAACTCCAATGAAACTGACAGCGCGACGAAGTGAGATCACGACTTCCGTTGTCTGATCACGAAATTAGATCTCCTCCCACTATCTCACCGCCGTAGCTCGAGCTTCGGATGTACAACTCCGTGGCCGTTTGATCGCAAAGTCGGATCTTTGCACATCGTCTTACCGTCGAAGCTATAGCTTTGGATATGTAGCCGTCACCATTACTGATCTGTAACTTCAGACCCTTTTGGTTGTTTTTTTTGTGTATTTTATTTTATTTTTCCTTTTTTTCTTTTTTTTTTTCTATGTTGCTGGCGACGTCCTCAATCACTTCAAAAAAAACTGCATTTAATAACATGTAGTTTTTAAAAATTGTTGAAAAGTACATATAATAATATCTTTAACAAATATACCGTTAACGACATTTGAAATAATAATTAACGACATCTATATAGATGCCGTATTAAAGATCTTCTTTTAACAACAATATTTTAGTATCGTTAAATCATTTAACAACAAGTAAGAGATATCGTCAAAGCCTTAGAGATTCTATGACACCCCTTATAGACGACATCTTGACCAATGTCGTCTATAAGGGTATCGTAGAATTTTCAAGACTTTGACGACATCTCCTACTTGTCGTTAAATAATTTAACGACACTAAACTATTGTCGTTCAAAGGAGACCTTTAATACGGCGTCTATATAAATGTCGTCAATTATTGTTTCAAATGTTATTAACGGCATGTTTGTTGGAGATGTCGTTGTATGTACTTTTCAACGACATTCAAAAACTACATGTCGTAAATAATATGTCGTTAAATGTAGTTTTTCTTATAGTAAGTGATTTGTTGGTGTCATTTGATATCAGCAGTAAACCGGATGAGGCAACGGTGGTGACGAGAGAGAGAAAGAGAGAAGAAAAAGAATAAGAAAAGATAAAAAAAAATGTTCCGAAAAGACAAAAAATATCCTAATGGGATATTCAACATGACATAGAAGGACATGAAAAGTGTCTTCGTAGGACACCGAACATGTTTTAGAGGGAAAAATAATCCTAGTGGGACAATTAAGATGTCATAATGGGACATGCACTAGGTTTATAGTATAAGAACATTTTACATTTTGTGACATAAATAAAAATTGAATTTAAAAAAGTGGCATTTATATGAATTGTCTACAATTTTAAGGGTCTTTATATGGTAAGAACTCATGCTAATATGGTACATTTTTTGCTATAAGATTTGGTCAAAATCATAGTTATAGCACATATTTGACAACTGAAAGATAATTTTACGAGTAGTTTCTTTTTTTTTTTTTTGTTCCCACTAATAAAATTGCCTAATTTAATGGCAAAGTCTTTAGTTTGGCGACCGTACCATTTAACAGTTGTAATATTTGTCATACGATCTTGTAACACTGAAACAATATGACTATAACATGTTGGTAGACTATATTTATCAAATGTTACACTAAAATAAATTGGTATACATGAACTACAAATGATATTATAATGTTGAACGAAAAATGTTACAAGTATTGGACTTATATGGCCCCCAACCGAAGACTATTCCTAATTCTAATATGAAGTGATAGTTTGTATACAATTTCTTTTTGGAATTCTCACAATAGGAACCAACTATTGTTTTAGCTCTTACATTAACTTTTTAATAGTTTGATTTATAATTGAAAACAATATCATATTATACCTTGCAAATTTTTAATGTGACCTTTTAAAAATAAAATCCAATGGTTAAAATAACAAGTCTTACTATTAGAAAAGAAAAGCAATTCCTAGTATAAGAACTTTTTTATATCTTTTTACAATATAGACCCTCAATAGTAAGGCTTTATTTTAACCGTTAGATCTGATTAAAATCAATTTTTTTGTTCATAAATCTAGCGTCAAAAGGTTATATATAACTACTACTTTCTTAAAAATTCTTAGGATAGAGAAAGAAAATTTACTCTTTTACTGGACTACAAGTATTTTAGCAATCAAATTAAGTTTAAACAATTTGATCTACGATCGGAAGCAATTATGTATCGTATGTTGTAAATTTTTAACGTATACAGTCATAGATCAAACTACTAAAATCCTAAGGGTACTTTTGGTGCAAATGTTTAAAATGGTTTGGTTTAGAACAATATGGTTTGAATTATGGGTTCTAAACTGTGTGGTTTAATTGGTGGTTTTAAACTGACATTTGGAATATAAAAGTTTAAAACAAGAACTGTTGTTTGGAAAATGATGGTATATGAAAAAATGAGAATGAGTATTGTTTTACTATAGAAAATGGTCTAAAACCACCTAAATTTGAGAGGCAACGTTTGAATTGTGGGTGTTTAGGTCGGTTTAAAAATGTGTTTATGATTTAAAACAGTTTAATTATTATTCCATCAGACACCAATTTAAATCGTTTCTATGATTTAAAATCACTTCCAAGGTTTAAAACCTACACACTAAATGACACATAATACAATGACTAAAACATCTTGTTCCACAGGTAACACAAAATTGCTTTTTCTATTATAAAAATTCTTTTTTATGTCACCCCCCGGAGTACGGGAGGTGACGTGGAGGATTAATTAAGTTAATTAAATAAGAATTTAGTTTAAAACAGGGTTTTAGAATTAAATTTATAAATAAAAATGTGATAATTTTAAAATCGTTTATTTAGAATGAGCAATTATAATATTCAGATAAATAAAGAGAACAAATAAAACAATTTAATATGGGGTGAAGTGAGTATGGATCCCACTGGCCCACATATTGTGCACACACATAGTATTGACAACATTACAATACAACCATAGTCCAAAGAAAAGAGAGTTAAGAATTTACATGCCTTGAATTTCTATAATACAACCTACCAAAATCCTCTATTGGTCGTAGGTCCGGTCAACGGACTCTTCTCCGATCTAAGCTGATATCCACCTATGGGGTAAGATTTTAAAACAAGTAAAATGTGAGCGACAGGCTTAGTAGGACTATATTTTAAAAATAAACAGATACATAGTTTAATAGAACACTTCTTAATAAAAAAATAAAATTAAATAAGTACTTCCGTTTATCAAAAGTATATTGGAAACGATTCATCAAGAGTACCTTTTTATTAATTCAGGCAAACTATGATATTCACCACCGAAGTGACCCAGCTGGGTTTCGGGACTTGCCCCCAAGGTCGTTCACTACATTACCCGATCTCTGATATGGCATCATGCTTGTATATCTTTTTATAATTAAATTTTCTATTTATCAAATGTAATCATTAACATTTATTATGAGGTTATTATGAAAATACCTCAATCTACTGTTTAGGAAAACAGTTACAGAAAATCCTTTTTCAACCAATCATTGAAAAACATTTTATTTAAAATCACTTTGAGACCAAAACATTTAAAATTGGCTACCAAAGAAGGGGTAGAAGTCTTACCTCAATACTCGTGCCGGTGTCCCACACCGTAATCTCAGTCCGCTATACGTTAGCTCCGCAGATCCACGCACAACCTTAAATGAAAACTAGATCTATTAGTATCTAATCCAAGATATCCTAGGTTATTAAATCATTTCATGGTGTCCTAGTGTGCCACTTAGGTTTATAAAATCATTTTATAAAGTTAAAATTTCAATCGGGGTTCAAAATAGTGAAAATGGGTGAAAAATCACAAAATTGTGTTATGTTCGGTCGACTTGCCGGTGGCCTTGGTTCGGCCGGCAGAACTGTACAGTTTGGCCTGTCGAAAATCCAAGTCCGATCGGCCGAACATTTCTAGGTTCGGCCTACTGAACACTTGAATCCGGCCTGCTGAACACGAAGTTCGGCCTGCCAATCTGGAAAAATTCTAGAATTTTTCAGGCACGGGTCTCGGCCTCCCCAAACCCAAATCTTCAATTTCAACCTGTTTTCTCAATTCTCAGGCATGGGTAATGCTCATGAACAATAGAAAAACATAGTAACTTACTTTTTTAATGGATTAAAACAAGTTTTAAATAAGTTTTTGGAATGGATTAAAACAAGTTTTAAATAAGTTTTTGGAAAAACCCAAAAATTAGAAAAATTGGAGAAAAATGAAAAATCTTAATTCAAATCCGTTTTTGATGAAACAAAGTTTGTATTCTAGCTAATCTAAGTTTTTCTAACCTAGATTAAAGGTTCTCTAAGCTTAGAAAAGCTTAGATTTCAAAATGCAAGAAAAATTAAAAAATTGAAAAAGTTTAGAAATTTTGAAAACTAACCTTGGATTAAGCTTTGATTCGAGTTTGTGGTTGGTCAATTGCATCCCCGAGCCTTCAATCCACAATCCTGAAGCTTGAAATCAAATTTTGATTCAAAAATTTTGAGAGAGAATGAGAGAGAAAGAGAGAACCGAGAGAGATGGAAAGACGAATGAGAGAGGAGAGAGAGATGAGCGTAAGGGAGAGTGAGAGTAAGAGAGAGAGTGACGTGAAATAAATAGAGGGAAAGAGAGAAGTGGTTGCACAGGACTGTGTGCAACTGTACACTGTTTTTAAATCAAATTACCTTGTTAAAATCCCAATTAATAAATAAAAACAATTTAATATAATTTAAAATTATTAAAAGAGTAAAATAATACAAAGTTTCTTAATTTTCACAAAATGGTAAATTTGAGTTTAAAACACTTATTATGGCACACTGATCTACTATTTTACACTCTAATATCATTTAATTAATTTCAGGGTGTTACAACTCTCCACCCCTAAAAGAAATTTTGTCCTCAAAATTTACAAATCGATTAAAAAACAAAACAAATGCGATACAACTTCTGCATACTCGACTCTAATTCCCAAGTGGCTTCATCAACCTCGTGATGTTGCCACATGACCTTAGCTAATTAGATCTCACGACGACGCAAACTAATCACTTTACGATCGATAATTTGGATCGGTACTTCTTCATATGTCGTGTCTTCCTGAATCTGTACGTCCTAGAACGAAATAATCTTATCCTGCTCAGGTGGACACTTCCAAAGCATCGACACATGAAATACGTCGTGAACATGCAAAAGTTCTGGAGGAAGGTTGAGTCGATAAGCAACCATACCAACACGTTGAGTAATCTTGAACGGTCCAACATATCTTGGCATGAGTTTTCCTTTCATTCTGAATCGTGAAATGCCTTTGCGAGGCGATACCTTTAACAGTGCAAAGTCTCCAACCTCAAATTCCAAGGGTCGACATCTCTTATCTGTGTAACTCTTCTGCCGACTCTAAGCTGCTTTCAGTCAGTCTCAAATCACGACAATCTTCTCGTTGCTATTGCGAACTTCATCTGGCCCAAGAATAACTCTATCTTCTGGTTCAGCCCAACACACTGGCGATCGACACGGTTGTCCATATAATGCTTCGAATGGTGTCATATCAATACTCTATTGATAGCTGTTGTTGCATGCGAACTCCACTAGATGCAAATACTTCTTCCAGTTCTCGTCGAAATCCAATGCACAAGCACGTAACATGTCTTCGAGAATCTGAATAGCTCGCTCAGATTGCCCATCAGTCTGAGGATGAAACGCTATGTTGAAGTTCAAATCTGTACCCATAGCATCCTAAAAGCTCCTCCAGTATTTGGAATTAAACCTTGTATCCCTATATGATGTGATGGACAAAAGAACTCCGTGCAATCTTACTATGTTCTACAGATACAATTCCTCAAGAATCCTCCTCGAACATGTCGACCTGAACGGGATGAAATGAGCTGACTTCGTTAACCTGTCGACCACGACCCAAATAGCATCATGCCTTTGCTTCGTCCTTGGCAATCCGGTAAGAAAATCCATCATCACGTGCTCCCATTTTCACCCTGGAATAGGAAGTGGCTGAAGCTGACCTGCTGGCTTCTGATGCTCGGCTTTCACCTGAAGACAAATCATACACTTGGCCATGTATTCTCGAATGTCCTTCTTCATACCTCTCCACCAATAGTGCATCTTCAAGTCACGATACATCTTCGTACTCCTTGGATGAATGGCAAACTGAGACTTGTGGGCTTCGTCCATTACAGCCTTCGTTACTTCTGCAATTGTTGGAACTGCAAGACGCTCCCTGAAGTATAATGATCCATCCGTATATATCCTCCATTCTTCGAACTGCTCTCCGTTCTGAATTTGCGTCCAAATTCCCTGAAGATGCTGGTCCTGCCACTGATTCTGCTTCACCATCTGAACAAGAGCTGGGGTCGTCTCCATGTGATACACTGAAATGCGATCGTAATCTTCTTGATACTGTAGCCCAAACTCACTTACTGTCGCATTCCTTCTCCAATCTTCAAGAGCCAAACATGAAAGAATCCCTGAAGATTTTTGGCTGAGCGCATCTGCAACGACGTTAGCTTTCCTAGGATGATACTGCAATGCAAAATCATAATCCTCCATGTATTTTATCCATCTTCGCTGCCTCAAGTTCAAATCCCTCTAAGTAAACAAATACTTTAAGCTCTTGTGGTCAGAGAAAACCTAAAATGTTGCCCCAAACAAATAACATCTCCAGATCTTCAATGCATGAATCATCACTGCGAGCTCCAAATCATGAGTAGGGTAATTTCGCTCGTGAAATCGTAACTGTTTCGATCCATATGCCACCACTCACCCATGTTGCATCAACACGCATCTAAGTCCACGTCCTGAAGCATCTGTATAAACCTCGTACAGTTCATCACTGTTGTGAATGATCAACACTGGTGCTGAGGTCAACCGATTCTTTAATTCATGAAAAGCAAGCTCACATTCTTTGTTCCACTTGAACCTGACATTCTTCCTAATCAACCTCGTCAACAGTGCTGCTACCCTCGAGAAGTCCTTCACAAATTTCCTGTAGTATCCAGCAAGTCCCAAGAAGCTACGAATCTCTGCCACATTCCTCGATCGTTCTCAATCCACTATGGCTTCTATCTTTGATAGATCCACCAAAATACCATGCTCGGAGATGACATGACCTACAAATTTGATCTCTGTCAACCAAAACTCACACTTTTCCTTCTTGGCATACAACTAGTGTTTTCACAGAGTCTGAAGCACGATCCTGAGATGCTGCTCATGCTCCTCCCAAGTCTTTGAATAAACCTAAATGTCGTCGATGAACAAAATCATGAACTGATCCAAGTAGGGCCTGAATATCCTATTCATCAAATCCATGAAAGCTGCCAGAGCATTCGTCAATCCAAACGACATCACCAGAAATTCAAAATGTCCATACCGAGTCCTGAAAGCTGTCTTAGGAATGTCCTCTTCCTTAATCCTGAGTTGATGATATCCTGATCTTAAGTCTATCTTCGAGAAGTACCGCGAGCCTCCCAACTAATCAAACAACTTATCGATACTAGGCAGAGGATACTTATTCTTCATTGTAACCTGATTCAGCTGTCGATAATCTATACACAACCTGACAGTTCCATCATGTTTCTTTGCAAACAAAACCAGTGCTCCCCACGGTGATGTGCTATTTCGAATGTATCCCTTATCAGCAAGTTTCTGAAGCTGCTTTCTGAGTTTCTTCATTTCTGCCAGCGTCATTCGGTAAGGTGCTATAGAAATTGATGCTGTTCTTGGAAATAATTCAATACCAAACTCGATTTTTCGATGCGGTGGTAATCTTGGTAGCTCGTCGGGGAAGACATTCTCAAATTCATTTACCACTGGAATCACTGCATGTCTTCTCGAAACACTGGGCTCTCCTTCCAAATCCATGAAGATAGTGTAACAAACTACGTTCTTTCACCCTCCAAGACATGTCCTAACACGACGCTCACTCATGAACCGATCACCACCTTGGTAGGTGATTACCGTTCCCCTATCATACACTAGGGTTACTTTTCTAAGTTGGCAGTCCACCACTACACTGTATCTGGACAACCAGTCCAACCCTAGGATTACATCATAGGTTCTCATGGCGATTACAATCAAATCACTTTTCAAAATCTCATCCCCGATCTTTATTTTACAAGCTTTACAGATACTATTCACACACACCCGTCCCAAGGGTGAAGCTACAACTAAGGGTTCACCAAACTCTTCTATTTCTAATCCCAAGGAATGTACAAAAGAACTCAAAATGAGAGAATGAGTGGCACCAGTATCAAATAACACGTGTGCTAAAGACTAAGAAACCATAATCGTACCATCGACAACTACGTTACTCGTCTGGGCATCTGAACTTCCTGTTGTCATCACGTGAACCTGTACTGGAACCTTTTCTTTTCCTCTACCAACATTGCTAGATCCTGGGTTAGTTGGCCGATATTGCTGCGATGATGGCGACTGCACACTGGCTGTACTCGACGCTCGGTACTGAGGGATGTTACGTTGAAAGATCTGCGGTTGGTGCCCTTGCACTGAATATGGCAGCTGCTAAGGAGAGAACTAATGGAATGGAAGCTAAGGGTACTGCTGTGGCTGAGGTAGGGTCTGAAGCTGAGGCTGACGACTAGCTCCTTCTCCGGTCTGGAATCCTAGGCGAGCATTCCTAATTGGGAAATTCCTCTTGATGTGTCCCGGCTGCTGACAAAAATGGCAATGGAAACTGTAGGGGTTGCTGCGCCCATTGCTGGATGAACTACTACTGCCGCTATTCACGCCACCCTGCTTGTCCTTTCTCAGAGTTGGTCGACTGTTGATGCTTCTCCTACCGCTCCTCTGTGGTCCTCCTAATGTCTTGGCTCGATTCTCACAGTACTGTGCATAATCATTTTCCACTGATATCGCTGATGACACAAGCTCTCCAAAGTTCCTGAGTCGCAGGGCAACCACCTACCGTCGAATCGGAGCCTTAAGTCCTTCCTAAAATTTGATGCACTTCTCACGCTCCAATGGCACTGCAGATGGAGCAAACCTGGCCAATTCATTGAACTTCGCTTCATATTCCCGAACTGACATATTGCCTTGCTGCAACCTATAGAATTCTGTCGCCTTTTGATCCTTGTATCCTTGTAGAAAATACCGATCATAGAACAGCTTCTCAAACCTATCCCAACTGATATTACCATTATTCTCCACACGCTTTGCCTGCTTCCACCAGGTATTAGCACCACCTTCAAACTTATATGCCGCAAATTCCACACGATACTCCGTTGGCACACCGAGAGTATCCAGATGCTTTACGATCGAATCTAGCCAATATTCTGCCACCTGCGGGTCCCCAGTTTTGTCAAAAGTCGGTATAGATGCACGTCGAAATTCCTTAAAGTACGAATGCTAGCGACTAGCCTCAAAATCGTCAGGTCTTACCCTTGCTGCCATATGCCGGAATGCAGCAAACATAGCCCTCATCATGTCTTCATCATTTCCAAACTCGGCATCGACTGTCGAACAATGTCTAGGTGCCATTCTCTCACTTCTGAAAATAAAATTTAGACTGTCAGTGGTATTTCATTGTCGTACCTATGTGTGCACAATTCCCAAGGTTCATAACCTTAAGCTCTGATACCATTCTTTCACGCCCCGGGATACGGGAGGTGATGTGGAGGATTAATTAAGTTAATTAAATAAGGATTTAGTTAAAAACAGGATTTTAGAATTAAATTTATAAATAAAAATATGATAATTTTAAAATTGTTTATTTAGAATGAACAATTATAATATTCAGACAAGTAAAGAGAACAAATAAAACAATTTAATATGGGGTAAAGTGAGTATGGGTCCCACTAGCCCACATATTGTGTACACACATAGTATTGACAACATTACAATACAACCACAGTCCAAAGAAAAGAGAGTTAAGAATTTACATGCCTTGAATTTCTATGATACAACCTACCAAAATCCTCTATTGGACGTAAGTCTTGTCAGCAGACTCTTCTCCGATCCTAAGCTGATATCCACCTATGGGGTAAGATTTTAAAACAAGTAAAATGTGAGCGAAAGGCTAAGTAGGATTATATTTTTAAAATTAAATAGATAAATAGTTTAATAGAATACTTCTTAATATATAAAAATAAAATTAAATAAGTACTTCCGTTTATCAAAAGTATATTGGAAACAGTTCATCAAGAGTACCTTTTTATTATTTCAGGCAAA